>KI547138.1:254694-334148 GCA_000497715.1 Spathaspora arborariae UFMG-19.1A
AGTTGTTGAATTATTCAACAGACAAAAGTCACTCAACAAGATTTCTGTACGTGGTTCAAAGCGTTTTACTTTTACTTTTGTTATGAAAGCGCATGACTACGGAAATGTACATTGTTCAAGTCCATTCGAGATTGACTTTGGCTGTACTGCATTTAGAGCTAGATATCTTAACGGTTGTGGTGTATTTGGTTGGTTCTTGTTTGATGCTCCTCAAGTTTGTTGGCAACCACCAAAGTGTGTTGAAAGAGACTAAGTTAATTTCCTTCTTGGTTTGACAAATTATTTTGATACCTAGTATGTAGTTGTTTTTTTAATTTGTTTTTATTTAGTTTTGATTAAATATATGTTATTATCAAAAATTGATAAACTAAATAGAAGTGTATACTAAAGTGATATTCAAGTTCTAGGTTTGGATGTAAACAGGAATATGAAGACACCCTCTTGCTTTTTTTAAGTTTGTGGCTTATCACTTACAAAATATCCAATTCACGTTGTGCTACCAAAGAATTACGCTAAAGATACTGAAATATTTTTATTATAACCTTGGTAAACTATGCTACATAACTAAATACAAGACGCATCCTAGAAACTTCTATATTCTCAGCCAAATAAACCCCAATCATTTACTGTAAAACTGTTACCAATCTCTTTGAAATTTCTATAATTTTCCTTTATTAATTGGTTTCCATGTTCTCCTTTAAAGTCAACATCTCCAATATCCCCCCTTGTTGGTATATAATACTGTATCAATACATCAGTTTTAACCATTTCTAATCGAATCAAACAAAACAATCCAAGTACATTCATACTATCTTTTCTATCCAACATAGCATAACTAAACCATCTTTTAACACCATCGACATCTATTTGTTCAATTAATGTGCATTTAACATCAGCTATGTCTTCCATATGTTCTGACATTACAGTATCAAAGTCATCTCCTGGAACTTGTTCAAGTAAATCGAATATTAATGATTCGTCATAATTTGCACTCTCATCCCCTAATGTAGTTTGATGCATAAATACTTCTTGTGTATCTGGAACTTGCCTAAATTTTGAAATGTCTATGAATGTGGGTGGTAGTTTCACAATTGAAATAGCACCATCATAAAGCTTGGTCATTGTTTAACTGTTATAAACAAAGTGTAGCTAATCTCTTATGTGTTTTATCTTTACTCATTTACATCCTTACCTCAATATTAAATCTTCATTATACAAAATTTAAAAAAAACTCCAACAAAGTCGTGTACTTTGGTCAATTAACATTCATAGTGGAATTTTTGTGAACGTTCAAATCAACACCAAACTTGATTCACATCATAAACCCTAAATATGCCAAAGTATAATACTAGCAGGGGTATAAAGCGATCCTGGACAATTGCCTTGGTGGTTTTCCTATTCGCTGGTGGATTTTTTATATTTACTCTATCAAATTCTTCTGCCAAGGAAGTGTTACCATACATGCCAAATGATAAGATCTTTAGTTTTCTTTCTAATGAAAATGAAAAGAATCAAGACTTACTTCTTTCTAAAATTGAAAAACTTAATAAAAAACTTTTCCAAGAACAAGAAAAACGATTAGCCCGGCTTGAAGAACAGCAACAATTACTTTTAAAAGAAATCAAAAGTTTGAAAGCACCTCCTTCTAAAGCTAGTATAAGAGAGAAATTAGTTTATCTTTATCCTTATGATCCTGGAGCAAAATTCCCAGCATATATTTGGCAAACTTGGAAACATGGATTGAATGATGAAAGATTTGATGAAAAATATAGACAAGGTGAATCACAATGGGCTTGGAAGAATCCTGGGTTTGTTCATGAATTATTTAATGATGATACAGCACATACTATGATTCGATACTTGTATAAACAAATCCCTGAAGTTGTGGATGCTTTTGAAAGTTTACCTGAAGTTATCTTACGTATGGATTTCTTTAGATATTTGATTCTTTATGCTAAAGGTGGTGTTTATGCTGATATTGATACTTTCCCCTTACAACCAATCCCCAATTGGACTCCTGAAAATGTTAGCCCTACAGATATAGGTATGATTATTGGGGTTGATATTGATTCAAATTCTCCTAATTGGAGACAAGAATCAGCAAGACGTTTACAATTTGGACAATTTGTAATTCAAGCCAAACCAGGACATCCTGTACTTCGAGAAATTATTGCTGAGATTATAGAGCTGACTCACTTTAAAAAATCTCAATTAATGGAGAATGATAAATTGAAATTAACTGGTTCAACTAATCAAAGATCTCTTCAAATTTCAAGATGGACAGGTGGTGCTATTTGGACAGATGTAATTTTGAAATATTTTAATGATTATATTCAATCATCTATATTTCAAACTATTACTTGGCAAGATTTTCATGATTTAGAGATTCCAAAATTAGTTAGTGATATTTTGGTGCTTCCCATTAAATCATTTGCATCAGAATTGGAAATTCCAAAAGATGGAAAGATTCAAGATCCTTTAGCATTTGTTAAACATTATTCTGCCAAGATTTGGAAGACTACGTAAACTAAGCTATATATAGAAATTCTCAATTGTTTTTAATAGATTTTTTTTACCATTGCTTTTTGGTTATGTAAGTTGCGAATGTACGTTTTTTTTTTTTGCTTTTTTTTTGCAATCATTTACCAGTTCTCTTTTCACAACCCACTTGTTATTTCCACAAAGATATAGCTAATTTGTTCAGAAAATGTTCCATTCAACGATTCCACTCCCGGGTTCATCTCTGTCGTCACCTGGCAAGTCTAAACACTTTTATTACAATACATTTATTCCAGTTTTTGCTACACCAATTCTCTTTCACAAACACTATACATATCATAATTCATGTAAACATGAATTTCCACCAAGTATATTCCATCCTGAAGAATTATTTTGTCCTGATACTAACAAAAGTGAAAGTTCAGAAGAAAGAACTAATAATTTTCATCGTGAAGAAACAAGTGATAAGTTTAAAACATTTAGGAGTGGTATGAAAAGAGGTGGCGATTATGTTGTGGGATACACTCCACCTTGGGTTATTCACTGTTGTGATCTGTCTCATGAAATGAAAGCTAATTCAAAACAAAAGGAGAGTCACACTAATAAAGATATTAAAGTTAAGGATTCTACAAATAAAAATGCTGAACCATTTGTTGTACCTTTTGATAATGTATTCCCATCAACTGCAACAGAAAGTTCCCCCTTTAAAGACAAAACATTAGAAGCAAATACTGGGCAACTTTCAGGTTCAACTTTACAAGGTCTGTCTCAAGATGTTTCTGACAAGGTGAAATATATGAATACTCCAACACTTGAAAAGTCGGGAGTTTTTAAAGCTGTAACAGGGTTATTATTCTCAAAACTTCAAAATCAAACTACAAATATTGAACTGAAAGTTGAAATTGAACAGAAGCAAGAAAAAGTCGGAGATGATCAAGAAGATCAAGAAGATCCTGAAATTACCTCACTTAGACAAACAATTCGTAACAAGAACAGACAAGCAAATTTGGAAAGTAAAAAGAAAAAGAAACATAAGAAGAAAAATTAGCAATGTTTATTTATATATACCTATAAATTAGCTTCACAACTTCTATCAGTAATAATCTTGGGATATTTCTTTTTTTCAATTTCTTCAATATAATTATTCTCTTTACCATGATTGACATAAGTATTATATCCCCAATTACTTATTCCATAAAATGTAGCTCTGTTATATTTCACCAAAGTAGAAGGGTCATTCTTTAATTTGTATACTAAATCAGGGTTTGAAGTGAAATAACGGGAAAATCCAACCAATGTTCTTCCATTGGTAGTATCTTGTCTTATTGAATTAAATTCAGGAGCATCATAAGTATAATTACCTGCTCTAATAATAACCCCTTTCCAAATTTGTTCTACAAATTTATTATCCCCCTTGGCAGTACTAGCATCAACAGTAACAGTACCTTGAACTCTTGGTTCAACCACAGAAACATAAGCCAATTGTTTTCCAGAATCAGCTCTTCTTTGTAATTGATCCAATAAATATGAAAATGTAGGAATTGGACTTGCATTTTCTTCAATTCCTTGAACTTCAGCCCAGGGAGAAAGACGAATAGCTAATTTGTCAGCACCAATAACATTTGATAAATGATCAATTAATTCAAGAGCAAATCTACATCTATTTTCAATTGATCCTCCATACTTATCGGTTCTAGTGTTGGAACATTCATGTAAGAATTGATCAATGAAATATCCATGAGCTCCATGTAATTCAATAAAATCAAATCCAGCAGCAATAGCATTCTTTGCGGCAATTGTATAATCTTGGAAAATAAAATCTTTAATTTCTTCCTCGGTAACTGCTCTAATTTGAAGACCTTGCTTTTCTGCATTGATTTTTGATTCTTTACTTTCATAAATTGGGGAAGGAGCAATTAAATCTAATCCACGAGATTTTAATACTTTTGGATCGGCAACTCTACCAAGAAACCAAAATTGACATGAAATTAAAGATCCTCGTTCATGTACTTTATCAACAATTTTTTTCCAACCTTCAACTTCTTCCTTGGTGGAAACTTTAGGAACACCTTCATAACCTCCAGATCTATCAGAAACCAATGTAGCTTCAGTAATTAATAAGGTACCAGGATATTGTGCTCGATCATAATAATATTGTTGCATAAGATCCAGAGGAACATGACGAGTTTTTGGATCACCTTTTGCAGCTCGGAATCTAGTAGTTGGACAATAAACTATTCTATTAGAAAGGGTTTTCTTACCTACTTGAATAGGTTGAAATACAAGACTTTCTGAAAGTGATGGAAGTTGTTCTGACATTGTTATTTGATAGCAAAAAGGAAGAAAAAAAAAGTTAAATAGTAAAAGAGTATATATCTACTATTTATATCGTTTTATGAAATATATGATTTGTAAGCGGTAAGGTGGAGAGAAGGGAGAATCACAAAAAGATTTACATCTCGGCGATATTACATTTCAATTCTCGATAAGTAGCCGCCGCATATTAATTTACGAATAAAGAAAAAAAAGAAACTTGACGGAAATATAACCATTGATTTATTTATCCGAATAACCTCGGAGTGAAATCGGAATGAAATCGGACTTATTCTAGAGATTAACTCCGGAAAGTTTCTTGTAAAATTGTTAAATACGTGATGGTCATGTTGTATTTTGCGGCAATGAGGAGTTTCATTGTTTAATTCGGCTATTTGCATATACTTACACTATCTTGCATAGATAGGAACGTCCTGAAATGAACGGGAAATGTTACAATATTTATTGTGGCTTTATATTAATCAGCAGAGCAATCCGTAGTTTCTAATATCTTGTACATTGCGGCATGTGAAAATAAAGTTGAAGTTTCACTTTGATATATTTCACTAGTTTTTTGGTAAAAATTTCAACAAATTTTTCGCAACTTGAGAGGAAAACAATTCAAAGTAGTATCAATTTACAAGTTATATCGTCTATATCTATATTCCATAAACGCTCTATGCAAGAGCCTTTCCAACAATTTTAACTTCCTCTTCTTCATTCCATTGTTTATTTTCTCCAAATTTATTCCAAGTATTAAAACCCCAATTATCTTGAGTATAAAAAGTTGGTCTTTCATAAGGAGTTAAACTTAAACCATCTTTCAATCTACTAACTAAATCAGGACAACTTATAAAATATCTTGAAAATCCAATAAAAGTTCTATCATCTTCCAAATCTTGTAAAAGAGTTTTAAATTCAGGAGCATCATAGGTATAACTACCAGCTTTCATGAATACACCCTTCCAATATTTTGATGCAAATGCATTAGAACCAGTTTGATCTTCAGTAGAAACATCCCAACTTGCTTGAACACGAGGTTCAACAAGAGATACATAAGCTAATTGATTACCTTGATCAGCTCTTTTTTGTAATTCACTCAAGATATATTTATGAATTTCTTCACCTTCAATATCAACGTTTTGAAATCTTGCCCAAGGGGAGAGACGAACTGCTAAACGGTCAGCACCAACTGTAGGAATCAATTTATCAATGATTCTTAATAATAAACGAGCTTTGTTCTCAATAGAACCTCCATATTGATCAGTACGTTTGTTTGAAGCCGAGTTTAAGAATTGATCAAGCATATAACCATGAGCACTATGAATTTCAACATAATCAAATCCTGCAGCTAATGCATTCCTAGCAGCTTGAGGATAAATATTTTCCACAATATTATCAATTTCTTCGATAGTGAATTCACGTAATTCATTACCACATTCTTTAGCTTGTTGTTCAGACTCTTGAGACCAATATATAGGTGATGGAGCAACAAATGGTAATCCAGCATTCTTTAAATGTACAGGATTAGCAACTCTACCTAAATACCATAATTGAATTGAACTTAAAGATTTGCTAGCATGAATTTCGTCATTAATTTTCTTCCAGGCTTTAATTTGAGCTTCATTATAAATACCAGGAATATGAGGGCTTAAACCACCTTGTTCTGACGAATAAGTAGCTTCAGTAATAATTAAAGTTCCAGGATATTGAGCACGTTCTTTATAATATTCAAGTTGTAAATCAGTTGGGATATTATCAAATGTTGCTCTACAACGTGTTGATGGGGCAAAGGCAATTCTTTGAGGTAATTCGTAACGACCAACTTTAAGAGGTTTGAAAAGTTTGGTTTGACCTAAAGGAGAAATAGGATGAGTAGCTGAAATAGTCATTATTGACGTAGAAAAGTATAGAGGATAGGATCTGTTGATAGTGAATGTGTTTCGGTTTATATATGCGGATAAATAATTAGTAAGCATATCTCGATTTTGTGTAACAAATAAAATTTTCCAAGAAGATGGTAAGGCACAAGGAAGAGAGATAATGAGCCACACCAACCAAGGGTAGTAGTTTCACTTGTTTACTTTTATTAATGTTGGTGGGGGGATGGGGCAATTTGGAACCAAGTTTGAATCCAAATTTCTTTTAATTTCTTTTAATTTCTTTTGTATTGTAGTTATAAAAATAATTATCGCTAAATATAATCTTCGGATATGTGACTTTATTGATTCTTTTTCTCTTGAGAAACATCTTTATTTGTTAGAATAACTTTTCTAAGAATAACATAAATAATCATGATAAACCCTAAAAGAACTGAAATTGAAGTAATATTATTCACTCTATCAAAAGTAGTAATTCCATGAGGAATATTCACTTCAATTAAACTAGTTGTAGTATGATTCATATGATAAAATACAGTATTATTTGTAAAATAGATCTCATAATTGCCTCCTAATATACTTCTACTATCAAAGGGAGATTTATCTAACAAATTCTCATCTTTTACATTACATGCCATAAATACTTTTGGTAATGAATTTTTAATTAATGTAGATGATACGGTAGTATTAGGCAATTGATATCTAGAATGTAATGTAAAGTCAATTTGTTTGGTTTGTTGATTAAATTCAAACATTACTTCGTTTCCCCATTCATTTACTTTATAACTTGGTAGCTCTAAATTCTTATTACCATTGTTTATAACAAGGGATGCATTAATAGGAACTGATTGAAACTGATCAAATATTAACGATTTGTCTAATGTGATATAATAATATAATTTACATTCCTCAGGTATAATATCTTCGTCTTCAACAAATGTTATATCTGATAGGTTAGTACGAAGAATTGGATGTAAACCTTGATCAATAATTTGTGAATGAATATATCCTGATAATAATCTATGTCTTGGTTTAATATGAAACATAGTCTTAAATACATTTTCACCATCTTGATTTAATTTTGGATCAAGGATAACTCGAAGTCCACTAAGAACAATATCATCACCTCCTTTAGATATTGATTCATCAATTAAAAACAATCCAATTTCTTTATAAATACCTCGTTCTGTTTGAAATTGAATTGAACTAACTTGAGGAATTATTTGTTTAACAGTTAATTTACCTTCACTTAACATAAGTTCATAGTCAACACCACTTTTCCAAGATCTAATTCCAGTAAAGAATTTATGATTAGTGTTTAAATTGACAGGAATAACATTATGATAATATAACGAGTTAATATTGTTGATCCAAATGTTCGTTTCAATTTTCAATCCTACTAATTCATATATGACTTGTTGTATTTGATCAAAGAATGCCTGTTTATTTTCTTGATTGTTTACATTTTTAGGAATAACATAGATATTAATACCATCACTGAATTCATAAGGGAAAATTCGTTGACCTAGTTCAGAAATATTTTGAAATTTACTTTGAATTCGTAAATATTTAATATATGTATATTGATCTACATCAAGTTTAGTATATTTATTCTCAATTATGAATTTGTTGTCTGATTGAGGGTTTAATAACAAATGTGTAGTATTGATATTTTGAATTATACCATCATGAGTTGAACCAGGGTTAATTATTGTTGTTCTTTGTCTAATCATGTTGGATATCTGTTGAAGTAGAGGCAAATATATTTGCTACTGTGGCATAGAAATGTCTCTTAGGACATTTTCTGGTAAATTATGGTTTTATGCGGCAATCTATTGTTGGATACTGAGAAAAAATAGATTGCTAGTAATCAATAGGGGTTGGATTAATTACTGAAAGGTTTAAATATGGGAGAATCTCCTGAATTGTATTAACTAGAAAGTGTAAGTGTAATTAAGTGAATAAACGCATTTTAAAAGATCAAGTAATTTGTCTGTTTGCAGAAAGTCTTTTAGGACTGTTATGAGGTATTACACTCTATCTATTGTAAGTCCTGGTTTTAGTAGGGTTGACCAGAAGAAAATGTTCACGAGATTTAAGCGAACTTTGTCTATTCACCAGAAGTCAAATATAAAAGACTTGGTTATGTGAACAAACTAGTCGTATACTCCATAGTAAATGCCATTTCATTTTACTACATGACACATAACTACACATTTTTTTGAGTCTGTTTTTTTGTACTCTATTGTATTTGTACAGTGTCTACACCATATCTCTTAATTTTTCTATAAAATTACACCATTCAGCATTTTCAATTACACCAGTTATCAATACTTCATAAAAATTTTGTAAACCAGTTCTAGTTAATTTATTTGTTTTTAACATTAAAATTGATTCAATTTTATTTCGTAAATTTTCAATAGTAATCATAGCTAAATTATCTTGAAATTCTTCTAATATTATATTATCACTAGTTAGTTGTTGTTGTTGTTGTTGTTGTTGGTGTTCTTGCTGTTCTTGAATTTCTTCAATAATTAAATTATATTTATAAATTTCTGGTTTAATTTGTTTTACAATTTCTTCAATTTCTTCAATAAGATAATTATTAATTAAATAATTAAATTGTTGTTTAATAGTTAATAAATTTGTAAATGAAACATCAAATAAATTAACTTTATCAATGAGACTATTAAATATTGAAATATGACAGATTAATTCATGAGTCATTTTATATAATTTTTTTAAAATATTAATTATTCGTGAATGATAACTCTTATCTTGAGGTATATAAGGATTAAAAATTCTATTATAAGGAAATGATTCAAAATCATTGTTATAAAAACCTTGACATATATTAATAAAATTATTTGAATGAAATATTTCATTAGCAAAATATTGTGATAATACATTGCATGAAGAAACTGTTTCATGAGTTAATAAGGGTAATGTTGATTTAAGTTCATTAAGATAAGAAAAAAATGCCAAATCACTAGGTGATGCAATCCTTGTTCTTGATTCACGATCATCTTTTGAATCTGGGGTATGCCAACTAGATGATCTTTCTTCTGATATAACTGATTCATCTTCACCATAATCATTAATTTTAAGTGTTGAAGGTAAATCTTGTAAATATTTTGAATTATAATTATCAATCCATACTCCTATTGGAGTTGATCTAGGTATTGGCGATGTCGGACAAACCGGTCGTTGTTCCGAAACAATAAATCCATCAACAATTTTAAAATTTGGTCTTGAAGGTGTAGGGGAAATTGGAGGTCTTTGTGAAGGATTTGTCTGTGAAAATGATGGCATATGTGACAGATGTTGCGGATGTTGCAGTTGTTGCAGATGTTGCAGATGTTCTAAGTATTTCTCATACAGTGACATAATTATTCGCTAATCATATAAGTAGAAAAGCCATATAACAAAAAAGGAAGTAGTAAAAAGGAAACAGGTTTGAAGATTTATTTACTGAGATTGCTTTAAAATTTAAAGAGAGATTTTACATGGTTTATTTATGATCATTTTGAAGATTGTTTTCTGTTAGTAGTTTCTTTTTGATCTTACCTGACATATTAAAAACATAATAAACTTTGCGGAAGCACTGTCCCCCTCCTCGTTTTTGTTCCGCTTTCTCCGATTAAAACTGGGGATTTTCTTTTTATTGTCTTGTGCTGTTATTATTATAATTCTCAAAACTGTAGCTTTATCAAACTATACAAATTAAGAGCTTGTACATATTCTCAACAGCAAAATGATAACCTGATTAAGCCACGGTACACGAATCCAATAGATTTTGCATCACTAAAAATTTTTAAAAAAAGAACGATAAAAAATAACACCAAATATTTTAACAAAACCACAAAACAATAAAAAAAAATCCCCCCATTTTTAATTATATGATGTGTTCTTTGTCTAAGGAGTTTCTTTTTTATTTTGGTATTGGTTATACCCCTGGTTATATTTCAAACTACCGCCATACATCCTACTCCGAGGCTTTAAATCTATTTTAACTCTGTTATATCTCTGGTACGACTTTGATTAAATATTTCTTTGTGTAACCTTGTTCATGTCCACCTCACACACCAGGCACACCAGGCACACCGGGAAAATCGTTTACAAGTCGTATCTAACCGTTCTATTTAAGCGAACAATAAACAAATAAGTAAATACAAGTACACTAGTGAATATCCCCACGTCAATATACTTGTGCATATGATTCTGTGAAAAATTATTTTAAACGGGAAACTCAAATAACTAGACAGAATCACGCATTAAGTGGGGGGGAAAGTGGCAAAGGAAATCCAGTGGGGCGTAGTTTTTGCAGAAATAACCATCATTCATTTATGCATTAAAGATTATCATTTGCAACGGTTTTCGACTAATTTAGGAAAAATAACTTGAAAGAAAAACATGACCCTGGTTTTATTTATACATATGTAAGCTGGAATTTCGTAAATATCATCTGGAAAAATACCGAGATTAATGATTCAAGTACTTAGGGCAAGCCAAATAAAACCGTTTACACCTTTTATTTGTTCCGGTTACATCCTAAAATTGTTATTCCGAAATTTTTGCATTTGTCATCATATATCCAGACTTTGAATTTTTTGTTAACCTTAAAAGGTCATACATATTTTTTATATTACAAATGATACCCGAGAAGATATATTTTATCTTGTGAGTTCTATCTAAATCGTATACACAGCTTTTTGGTAGTAAAATGTTATATAAATCTAGATAAATTTGGTAGCACAGTTAAAGCTCATCTTTTTCTGTTTTATTCTTTTTTGTACCAGGTATAATTACTTTATATTGAATAAACAAATCACCGAATTGTTCAATCTCATCGTGATCGACCAATATAGGCATACCTTTACCCTTTATAACTTCTATTTCACCATCAATTACAATTTGTCCCTTAGACCTTTTTAATACTAGTGTATCATCTTCTAAATCAAGAAATTTAATTTTTCTTTCCCAACCTCCATTCATTGCTTCTTTAAATGTAATTGGTTCAGTACGATATAAATTATCTTGAATTCTTCTATAACCCCAACTTTTTTTGAAATCTTCTCTAATATTTATAACTAAATCTCCAGGAACCCAATCTGGATTTCTATGTCCTTCACCTTCTAAAACATGACTAGAATCTCTTGGTTGTCCTGGTTTTATATATATATCATAATGTCTTGGTCCTTCACGTACACCTTTGCCTCGACATTCGTCACAAGGATTACTTATAACTTTACCTACTCCATTACATTGATCACATTGCATTCTAACTTGTTGAACCATACCTGGACCTATTTGATGTTGCATAGTAATAAACCCAGTTCCCTTGCATCGATCACATGTATGTTTCTGTTTATCCTTAGACCCAGTACCTTCACATTTCTTACAATCATTCATCATTTTAACTTCAAATTCTGTAATTTTTCCATTATAAAAATCACTTAATCCAACATCTAAATTAATTTGAACATTATCACCACGTCTTACACCAGGTTTTTGTCTCTGACCTCCACCACCAAAGAATTGTCCAAAAATATCTCCAAAATCAAAATCTCCTGCACCACCACCACCAAATCCACCACCATGTCCTGCAGGATCACCAAATTGATCATAATTACGACGTTTTTCAGGATTAGTTAAAACTTCATAAGCCTCACCAATTTCAATAAATTTGTCATGAGCAGCTTCATCACCTGGATTTTTATCAGGATGATATTTAAGACTTAATTGCTTATAAGCAGATCTAATTTGTTTTTCAGTTGCATCTTTATCAACTCCTAATACTTGATAATAATCATGATGTTGTTTACCTAGAATTAACGTGAATAAAACGAATAGTGAAGTGAGAATAGATAGTTGCATATTGTTGACTAGTTTGTATAGTTGCAATTTGTACTGAACACAAGTTTATCTGAAAAAAAAAAAACGAAAGCTACACGTCAACATTAATTCCTTTTGTTTAAGCCGCACGAGAGATGTTGATGAAACTTTTTTTTATTAAACAAGAACACAAGTATTATGTAGTTGCTAATTGGTCTTGAGTATTATCTTTATATTATACTCTGGTTATATTGTTTAATTAACTATTGTGTCATTGACAATGTGAAGTTTTACAATCTTGGCGATATACGAATTTGGTTGTGTGCGGCTGTTTCTATTTTGGGAACCACATACAACAAATCTGGTGAAATTGATGAGATTATAACATAAACACTAAATAAGGTTTTACAAGTAAAAGAAACCGAATCTAAACTTTCCATATTGTGTTGAGCTATTTAGAGCCTCATTCACTTGCGCTTTTTTTTCTTTCACAAGTAACTAATTACCGAATGACAGACAATTTTAGATATATACAACTAAGTAATTCTACATCAATCGTACGGTTTTGAGGAGCATGATTAGACATTTAATCACTGTACCTTATATTACCGAAGGGGAAAGTATAGACATATAATGCGGAGTGAATTGTTTTCCCCGGAAAGAAAAAAAAAGTAAAAACAAAAAAACACACGAAGAACTGAAAATTGTTGAGTCTTATTTATCTGCTCAACAATCTTAAAGACATATCATCTGATATATTCTACTTGAAATGCACTGGGAATATCTTCCAATATCTCTTCGATGTTCTTATAAGCAAGATACTCAAGCAATGTCAGGGATTCATTTAATTATAAAATCTGAACCAAACAATACTATAATTGACGATTTTATAATTAGTATAAATCATATTTCACAAATAACAAATTATAATATATTCGTTAATCATGTTCATGAAGATGTATATTGGTATAAATGTCAAATTATAAGTGAAAGTAAAATACCTTTGAATCAGTTTGACTTTTTCTTAAATAATGGATTTAATATTTTTCCACAGCATCAAAATGATTGTAAACAAATTTCAATTTTAAAATTGGCACTTGTTTCAAGACATGATTATTTTACTGACGTTGTACATGATAGAATGTCACCATTTATACTTGAAGATGTGAATATAGGTGATGATATTAAAATTATTTCTTCACCTTTTAGTTTCACAAATCTGTTGATTTTTAATAAATTTCAAAGTTTTGCAGTTATAAATTATATATTACAACAATTCTATTTAACTGATGTTAAATACTTAGAAAATATGAATGGTGGGATAGTACTCAAAGACACAAACAATATTGGATTAGTTCTTGGAAATCTACGGAAATTAAATGGTGATGGAGATCTAACTATTATTATATCATGGAGACATATTTTCACATTGATACGACATTTTTTACCTCCTCCAGCTCACGACATTATTCTTGCTACACCACCAAGTACCACACCAAGGACCACACCAAGGACCACACCAAGGACCACACCAAGGACCACTCCAACTACTTCCAATTCTGTTATACCGTTAATTATTATAGATTCAAAAGGTGTGCATTCTTGGGGAACATGTGTCTACTATAATAATCAAACACTAATTACTAATAAACATGTAATTGAACCTTTTATAAATGGAGGTAAATGTCAAATACTACTTTCTGATCATGTGATTGAATTAGACAGTAAATTAGATTTAATAATTATACCCAATGATGATATTGATGTGACATTTATATTTATAAATACAAGATATCTTGATAAGTATGAAGTTGTCACACCTAAATTTGATGTAGAGGTTGGAGATATAGTATACACTCACAGTTTTGGACTTTTCTTTAATCCCGAATATCAAACGCCAATTCAAAGTAAAGGTTATATAAATTGTATTTATAAATTACCCATTAATGAGAATGTTGATTTTGAAATTAATAGTATCATTGTTGCCTCGGCAAGTTCTTGGAATGGATCATCTGGAGGTGGGTTATTTAGTTGTACTGGTGAATTTATTGGATTAATTTGTTCAAATGCTCAAGTTGAAGTTCCTGTGTTACCCCATTCCAAACATACGCCTACAGAAAAACTATCTAAATTTTCATTTATCATACCTGTTGACATGATTGAATACTTCTACAATGAAATTATAACTAATGGTGTTAGCAAAGTACAAACAAATAACAAGATCTTACAAATATGGCAATTAAAACAATTTCATCATGATATAATTATTGAACCTGCAAAATTATAAACACTATTTATTTAATCCTTTTTAATATCGGTAGTTACATCTCTTGTACGTAAATCACTAGGCAAAATTGGAGGTAGAATTAATAAATCATTTTTAGAAGGAATACTTGAATTACTATTACTTGTAGATAATATAGGTGGAGGAGGAGGATAAGTTGAATAACTTGTGTAATTAACTTTTGCATTCAATTGTTGTTGCAGTTGTTGTTGTTGTTGCAGGGACATTGGTGTCATTGTTGTCATTTGGGTCAGATATTGTTGATGATGTTGTTTCATACTGGATAATGAAGTTGAACTTGACATTATAATAGGGGATTTTGATTCCTCCGGGATCATTGACGAGTTGTTGCTCATTGTTTGGGCTAATAATCCCAATGTTATTGAATTTGATCGTTTCATTCTTGGATCATATTCATATGGTGGTGGAATAGTATAATTTAGTGACAGCACAGGAGTGATTTGTTGATGAGCAGGTTTCTCAATATAAGTTTGTTTTTCTTGAATATATTGCAAACTTTGATTTGAATGATATTCATTTATAAATTTATTTAAATTAAGTTTGAATATAGACAAGTTATTATTGAAATTGATATTTTGTAAAGTAAATTGTTTTATAAAATTTAACCAATTCTCTAAAATTGAATCAAATTTTAATTTTAAAATCCAAAACCATTTTGCATTAAATTGAAAAGTGTCGGACGTAGATTGTCGTGTCGGTTGTGTCGGTTGTGTCTGATCAATTCTTGATAAAATACTCGATTTATTTTCAATTAACAAATAGATTAAATTTTGCAATATAAAGTTATCATCAAATAAATCAGGAGAATTATTCCATAGAATAATTAAGATTTTATTCATAATTAAATACCATTCAATAATAAATAAATTAATATTTATCAATTGCAAATAGTTATAATTCTTTAATGTAATTAAATTTAAATTTAAATAATTATTAAAGAAAATTAATGGGTAAGATATAATTGATAAATTATTATTTATATCAAATGAATTTGATTTATAATTGAAAAATGACATCAAGGACATCTCTAATTGCGACATATTATTTAAAGGGTCAGATAAACAATCGCTAATTTGTTGATTTAACTGACAACCATTTATTTCTTTTAATGTTAAATAAAGTAATTCCCAATTATAGTATTTAACAGGAATAAATAAATAATTGTTTAATAGTTCATGGAACTTTAATGGACTTGAAATAATGACATTTTTCTTAAATAATTCAAACAATTTAATAAAACTGTCATTTGTCTGATTATTATTATTTGTCACATGCAAATTAATCGATTTATTAATTAAAATAATTGAATTATGCAAGACATTTTTTGAATCATATAAAATTGTTTTTGTGTCTGATGTCTGATTATGTTGCGGCTGCAAATTATGTTGTTTTAATTCATTTGCAAATGTCGCGACAATAATCAGTTTTAAAAAATCATCATTTACATCGATATTAATAAAGGATTTAGAAAATTTAATCATTAACAGATGTAATGTTTCATTTCCTTTAACTATTTTATTTAAACAAAATTGATAAATTTTAGGTGAAGACATTTTCATATAATTTGATAATATAATATAAATATTCCAAAATAAATTTATATTTAAATCAATTAAATTGTCACTAGAATTTAAATCTTTAAGATTGGAAATGATAATAAAACTAATATCATTTAAGTAATTTAATATAACATCATTGTTAATATATATTGATTCATCTTCTGTAGTGTTCTCTTCTTCCAGTTGCTGTAATTGTTGTTCAACATTTTCTAAATTATAATTTAAATATATAAATGACAATAAAAACAAATTCGTCAAGATTTCAATTTGGTCAAGTAAATTATTATTATTGTTATATTGAGGTATTAATTTCTTAATTAATAAATTCCAACTTTTCTTAAAGAATTGTATTGATTTTGTAGGATTATTATTTATAACGCAACCTAAGGAAATTATAGAATATATTATACCAACTTTAAAATTATTCAAAGGTACATGTTCATTTGAATTATTGTTATTATAGCCATTAAGATAATAAATCAAGTCTTTCAACATTTTATCAAATATAGTAAATTGGTTCGATTGTTGCATAATATTAATATATCCAATTAAGAAATTATCATTTAGACAGCTGCTACTATTATTATTATTACTGACATCGAATTTAATCAACATAGTCTCTAATTTCTTTGTAATTGACAATAAATGAATTAAATCATGATTCGCTGACAGATCCAGTACCGATTTCTTTCTTCGTTTATGATCAATTGGAGTAATATCAGGTTCATAACTACTTAACAGATAAGGATCCTGTGACACAGACTCGTCTAATTGCATAGAGTGACTATTATGCATATAATTCTCGGAAGTAGGACTATCATTTGACGAAGTAGATGCTGAAGATTCAACATTTATTCCCACAGTAGTTGGATTATTTAAACTTTTGTTTGAAGGTAATTTCATTCCACTATTATTGTTATTATTGTTATTATGAACTGTACGAACATGTCGCTGTAATAAATCTCGTCGAACAAATGAACTAGTACAATTTGAACAATGAAAAGGTTTTTCATTAGTATGTGATCTTTCATGACGTTGTTTGTGTTCTGATCTTGTGAATGCTCTTGCACAAAAGGCACAAATATACTTTTTCTGAGTGGCCATGTTGTGTTGGTAATAGTGTTGTTTCAGTTTTCGCAGCAATTGTTTTTGAAAAAAAATTCAGTGTTGGTTGTGAATATCTACCCCCACTTTCTGTTTTTCGCGTGTAAGGTGGGGTATGAACTTTTCCCAATAGTAAGTAGTTAACTGATGATAATCTTTTTACAAGAAATATAAAAACGATTAAAAACTCAAAACTTATAATCAGGCAATGCTTTTTTTCTTCTTCTTACGTCTTAAAATAAAAAAAGTATATCAAGTTATATATATTAGAATGTTCCCCACTGGGGGTGAAAATCTTTTTTATTTTTTTTTTTGTGCCAAGGAGTGGAGTTTTGTTTGTTTAGATAGGAATGGGGAAATCCCCGCATGACATTTTTTTCTCTTTTTTTTTTGTTCTGACTTCTTTGTTCTGTGTCTGTGTCTGTGTCTCCTTTTTTTCTTTCTTTGAGCCGCTATTGTTGTTCTCCTCTTGTTACATGCACTCCTATTTTAAATAATAGTTTTTCTTTTTGGTTTCTTTCAAAGTAATCACTACCAATATGGGAAATTTAAATAGGTTGAAATTTTGCTTTAATATACAACCCAATTGAAATTCTCCATTGTTTAAATAGTGGGTGGTTTTAAATCAGATCTAGATTATCTTTTTAAACTTTTACTAATTTGAAATGAAACTTGTACAGGTGTAAAGAATGTACCTTCGTGATTAAAAGTATAACATCACCACGTTGTAAACCCGGTCGGTTTAATACCGATGGAATAATTTTTCTTATGAAACCTCCATCATCGATTGTTCTATAACTATTATTCTTTCAATAATCGGAGATCATTGTCCAGGTTTATTCCTTGTACTCTTTTATTATTTTTTTTCTTTCATCGTAAATTTCTGCATTAAGTTAAAACTTTCAGGTGACCGGGGAATATTAAAGTGGGTGAAAATTTTTTTTAATGGTAGTGGGGTTCAGTGGGTGGGGGGTGTTAGTTTAACCCTATAATTCGCTCCCCTCTCTTTTGACTATAATTGCACTCAGACAAAAAAAAAAACTAAAGTGCTGAATCATCCCCACTTCGTGTCAACCCCCACCTGTCATTATTTTAAAATCAGACAATGGTTATGAAGTGTTAAATAATATAAATTATATTATCATAATTATATCTAGCCACAAGGAATAAAATCTACCACAGGGGTAAATTGACTTCAGGAGGATGTTGATGTAATTATATTGATGTAGTTATATTGTGTATTTATATTGTGCAACTATTCTTGGGGTCAATTTGACATGTATGATTTCTTGCTCTAATAAAGTCGTTTTACATGTAGGCGTACCCCATGATGTAGTGTAATATGAGGAGAATGACTAATTAATAAGTAATTAGACGAAAACAATGTGACAATTATATCATTTGATAAAATTGTTAGTAAGGTACATGTTTATGTACAATATTGGGGGAACTTAATGTTCACTTCTATGCAGGCAAAAGAAACATTGAATAATTCGGATCGGATTTTTGACGTAGGTTAAGAGCCTGGAATGGGGTAGGTGCGGGGTTACACATTTATACTGTAGTTCTTGTTATGAAGTTGTGTTCTATATATTGTTAGACTTTCAGACACCAAATTAATATATAAATATATTTTAAGCACAATCTAACATTTTAAATAGCGAGTTTGCAACCCAATATAGATTTATTTAACCAAAAGAGCTAAACTAACTATGTTTAAATTAGAGGATGACTCCTTATTGAGTTGGTTGATTTGTTTTCTTCGACAAGATTTCTTAATTTGTCTCCATTATCTTCTGAACAACTCAAGAAGATCAAACAGTTCGCATGTCTAAACAAATACTACGTTACTAACTGCCTTTTATTTCGGCTTCGTAAATGTAATATGTCCACATGATTTCGCCAAGAAAAAATCCAAATGCTGCAAAAATATTTTAATTTTTCATTAGCTTGAATCAAGTCAATTAACAGGTTGAAAACGTTATCTCCAATTCCATATCTAATCATTAAGGCTTTTGTTTTTGTTTTTGTTTTTGTTTTTTGTTTTTTGCAATGAGAATCCAATCAAATGCATTCAATGGAAACTATTCCTAACATATAAGTTCTTTCATATTCACTTTTTAAGAAAGCAGTCCCCTTTTTCTTCATCAACTGTATTTTCATCATGAATTTATCAATTGCAATTATTCTCTCTTTTGTTGATACAAAGATTGCTATTACTGTTGCTACAATAACTTCATTGACTACTGAAATTGCTGGAGATCATATTCTTATTAAGTCAGGGGGATATTGAAACTTTTTGCTACTGTTGTATTTATTGCAACTTCATTAAATATTGATTCCATAAACCAATTCTTTTATACAGAAAATCAACAAGGAGATGTTCAAATTCAAGATATGATCAATAAGGGATATGCTTTATTTAATTTTGCTGCTTCAATACCAACCGATATAGCCATTATAATTCAATATAATAATGTAGACATAGGAGAATTAACATTCTATAGTGATATAATAAATATTGAAATTGGACAGATGGAGAATTTGGGATCAATGACATTTTGGGTCCAACTAACCATACTTGATAATACTGGAGATATTTGGTTTTATCAACCTGATGGGATTATGATTGAATCCGATAGTACAGGTTATTATGCGCTTAATCAAGCTAGTATTGTCTTTGGTGAAGCTGTTTCTGGGGCTCAACAAATTATTTCATTCTTAGGTCAGAATAATGCATTCATTGTCCCCGATACACCAGTCTCACACTTTACCGTGAATAATTTCGGTACTGGAAATTATATAGCTATTCCTGTAGCTAGGTATGAAGGTATTATTAGTTATGATGGGGACGCTGGGATTCTCAATATTGATTTTAGTAGTGGTATAGTTGTTTTTGATATTGGTACAGGTTATGATCCCGACCAATTTGATATACAGTATGATTCTACCCAGCTTTATCTCAGATATAATGGTCCGGTTCCTGACGGTTCTAATCAAGGAGGTTGTACTTGTGTGTTGAACACCGATCCAGCTCCACCTATAGTAACCACTGAACCTACAACCACTGAAGTAGAAACTACGGCTGATATTGAAACTACTAGTAGTGAAGAAGCTACAACCACTATAGTTGAATCAAGTGAAGTTGAAAGCACTGAAAATGTAGAACCTACTAGTTGAACTGAAGTCGGAACTACAACAGAAGAAATTAAAAGTGAAAAACCAACAACCAGTGAAGGTGAAACTACAACTGAGATTGAAACTGGTGCAAGTGAAAATGAAACTACAAATAAAGAAACTACCACTACTAATGAAGAGGAAACAACATCAGAGATTGAAAGCTCGACTAGTAAGCCAGGAACATCTACATCTGAAGTTAGTACAACAGAAGTTGAAACCACCACTAATGAAGAAGAGACATCTACTTCTGAAGAAAATACTAGTATTTCAGAAAGTTCCAGCAGTTCAGAAAGTTCCAGTTCCAGTTCCAGTGCCAGTTCCAGTGCCAGCTCCAGTGTTAGATCTAGTTCTACTAAATATACTTCACATACAAATCCTACTAAATGTTCAACTCATACAATTTCCAGATCTCCAAAACCTACTAAATGCAACGATGATAAGGGACATGGAAATGATAATGACCATGATAAAGGTCCTGGAAATGATGGTGGGCACGGCAATAACAATGACCATAATGACGGTCCTGATAATAACAATAATCATGGTAATGGTAATGGTATTGGAAAGAATGGCCATGATGATAACAACGGACATGGAGATGATAAAGATGATAACTATAGCAACTCCAACACCAATGGGAAAGGTGATCAAGGAAATAACAATAATAGCGGAAATAACGGCAAAGGTAGTGGAAACAACATAAAAGGCCACAAACGTCAAGATGTTCTCGATAATGCTGGTTATTCAAACAAAACCCCTATTTTCTTATTGTTCATTGCTATTGGTTTAGTCTGGTTAACATTTGCTTAAACGGTCTAAAACGTAGAAATTCCAACTCACTATTTGATTGAATTTTTATCATTTTC
This sequence comes from Spathaspora arborariae UFMG-19.1A, assembly GCA_000497715.1. Classification (NCBI taxonomy): domain Eukaryota; kingdom Fungi; phylum Ascomycota; class Pichiomycetes; order Serinales; family Debaryomycetaceae; genus Spathaspora; species Spathaspora arborariae. The sequence continues at coordinate 276,236 of KI547138.1, forward strand.
TTCCATTCTTTCTCTGTCAAATCTCACTTGAAAATTCAAATAATATCCTCTGGTAATTGTTCTCCTCTTATTCTCAATTTATATCCCTAGGTATTTAGATACTGTATCTAAATTTATTTGTTTTGTTTTATAATATAATATACTCTATTTGCTCTAGTTAGTTTTCAAGTAAATGCACTTACCACGCCTGATTTTGCCAAGAAAAAAAATTGCTGCAAAATATTCAACTTTTCGTAACTACCTAACAAAGTGGGAATTTGCTCAACGTAAATTACACGTAATTGAAAATAAAACCACGTATTCTAATCTAAGAAATTTGATATCCTAAAACATTATACATACCCCCTTTCGTAACACGTACCCTAACTAAGCAAATTCATAGTAAGTGAAATTTCTCCATTTACACAGTAAAAATTCCTGTATATTTACAGCATTATATAAACCTCCCTTGGTTCCATTTTTTAAGCCTACTCAAAAGCCCCTTTTTATTTTAATATCACACGTTAACCATGAAATTAAATTTTGCAGTTATTAACCTTGTAGTGGCTGCATCGGTTCTAGCTATTACTGTAACAACAACAACTACAGTAAATTTCTTACCTGCTGCAGATACAGTTCTTATTCAACCTGGAGGAATATTAACTATCTTGAATGCACTTCTGTTGATAGTTTCCTTTGTAACCATTAAATCACTTGGTCAGTTTTTCTTCAAGAATAGTGTTGGAGGAAGTGCTGATATTGGAACTCTAGATAATAGTGGTTATGCCTTATTTGATGTTCTGCAAGTTAATAATGTTTTTATTTTAATTAGAAATAATAATCGAAACATTGGTGAATTAGTTGTATATGGACGTTCATTAAATGTTCAAATCACCAAATTTGAAAATTATGGCTCATTGACTTTTTGGGGTATTGCAGGAACAGTAGTTTTGAATCAACTTGATAATTATGGAAATATTTGTTTTTATCAACATACAGGGATATTATCAGTTCCTGGAGGAGTAGGATGTTTTGCAATTTATAATTCAATCTTATATCTAAACCTGCCTCGTTCTCTGTTCAATCCTATTATCTCCTTTTGGGGTACAAACAATGGGTTTTTTTTACAAAACGGTGCACAAATATTACAATATACTGTGTATAATTTTGGAGTTGGAAGCTTTATTGCTATTCCCATCATTGGATTTAGTCATCAATTCGGATATAATGGAGGTACAGGAATCTTCTCGATGATTATTGGTTCTAACACGATTAATTTCAATGTTGGTTTTGGTTATAATCAACAGAGATTCAATATACAAACAGATGCTCAACAGGTTTATTTAAGATATCTTGACTCTCCACCTTCTGGTGCCAATCAAGGTGGTTGTGGTTGTATATTGAATATTAATCCTCCTCCTGTAGTAACCAGTGAATCTTCAACTAGTGAAGAAGTGACTCCAACCGTTATTGAAACTACCAGTGAAGAGGAAACTACAACTGATACTGAAACTACTAGTGAAGAGGAAACTACTTCAGTTGCTACAAGTGAATTTGAGACTATTACAGAAGTAGAAACCACAACTGAAGAAGCAACTGAAATCGAAACTTCCAGTACTGATGAAGAAACTACAACTTCAATCCAGGTTGAAACATCAAGTACTGAACAAGAACCAACTACAGAGTCTACTAATGCTGACGAAACTACATCTGAAGTAAGTACAACGGAAGTTGAAACCAGCACAATAGAACAAACTACAAGTAGTGAAGAAGAAACAACAACTATGTTTGAAAGCACCATCATTGAAGAAACTACATCATTTGAAACAACTGAAGAAACCTCTGAATCAAGTACCTCCGAAGTTGAAAATACCTCAAGCCAAGAAACATCTTCTGAGTCAATGGAAGAAACTACCACTACTGAAGAAAGTTCGAGTTCTTCCAGTGTTAGTTCCAGCAGTTCTTCTTCCTCTTCCTCTTCTTCTTCTTCTTCTTCTTCTTCTTCTTCGCGTAGCAGTTCTAAACATCCAAAACCAACTGATTGTAAACATGGGCGTAGGTCTGGGAACAACAAGGACTGTCATGAAGATGATCACAATAATGGTCACGGTAATGGTAATAACAACAACCACAATAACGGTCACGATAATGGGCATGATAATGGACACGGAAACAACCATGGTAACGATCAAGGAAATGACCACGGCAATAACAGTGTCAATAATGGCCATGGAAATGATCATAAAAATGACCATGGTAGTGAAAATAACAATAACCATGGCCATAATGATAACAACAACAACGGGCAGGGGAATGGTCGTGATGATGATAGAGGAAATGGCCACGACAACAAGGGCAATGACAAAGGAAATAATGAGAAGGGGAACAACAACAACAACAACAACAATGGTAAAGGCAATAACAACAACGCTAATAATGGTAAGGGAAATGGAAATAATGGAAATAATGGAAAGAACCATAGACGTCAAGATATTCTCGACAATTCTGGTTATTCAGTTAATAATTCTATTAAGTCCATATTACTTGGAGTGTGTTTGATTTGGTTAGCGGTTATTTAAGTTAGTCTGATGTTATCTGACTTTGATTCCAAATGTGAAATCTTCTTTTCTTCTATTTTCATTTGCTAGTGTTTTCTTCTTCATATAAATACAGTTGATATGTATTTATGATCCTATGTTTTATTTGTACTGTAATATAAAACATATTACTTTTAAATCAGTGTGTTCCTCTTTCAATATATAAATAAAATGGAAATAAACCTAAAATCAAATATTTGGTTGCAAAAACACTATTCCTGTTTGAAATTCTTTGTTTTCTCTGTTAAAAATATGCAAACCAAGAAGTTCAACGTTTGCCGGATTAGAAACTCATAATAGCACAAATATGCAATTCATTCACCAAGGGTTTAAGACTTTCTACCCAGTATACCTTGTTAATAACTTACAACCATATATTTTTTCCAGGATAAAAATTCCTAACCAGGAAAGAGTTTCCAGTATACTTAACCTGCAAAAAAAAAGAATAGAACGGATCGCTTAGCCGATCAGAACAAATCTTTTTCCCAGATCTATTTAAATAAGCATATCCTTGTAAATATAGATGATGTAACTTTGTATTAACGAATTATATACTCCCCTCACTAATCTCTCTTTCAAGAATAACGTTTCACATTTACAAGTATTCTTATTGGAATTCTCCACCGTTTAACAAAAAAGTAAACACAAAAGAAAAAAGAAACTAAAGAAGAAGATGACGTACTTTCTCACCAGATTTACCTGAGCGGAATTAGTGTCTCTACATTTGCGGATATCATTTATTCTTGCTAATACCCAATTCATACTTTGGAACAATTCCAATATAGTAATATACTGTGTAAATTTATGTAACTTTACGCAATTACTGCGTCATTGCAAACAGTAAAATAATATATTAGTTGTGGTGTCATTGTTAAATATTTGTCACGATTTAAACGTGCCGAACCACAATTATAACTAAGCCCAATATATAGTTAAATATCAACAACTAAAATTTTTTCTCTCTCTCTCCCTTCTTGTATACTGGTTCTTCTTGTTTAAGTTGTCAATGATCAATAAACTATGTCTTATAAAGACACTTTAAAGGACTTCCCTGTCCGACAAATGCTTATTATTTGTCTTATTAGATTTTCTGAACCTTTAGCATTTACATCATTATTTCCTTATGTTTATTTTATGATTCGAGATTTTCAAATTGCTAAACATGAACAAGATATTTCTAAATATAGTGGATATCTTGCTTCATCATTTGCATTTTGTCAATTTTTATTTGCTGTAAGATGGGGGAAACTTTCTGATAGAATTGGTAGAAAATTTATATTGTTAATGGGACTTGCTGGTACTTCAATTTCTTTACTTTTATTTGGTTTCAGTCAAAATTATTATTGGGCTTTAGCAGCAAGATCTCTTGCTGGAGTACTTAATGGAAATGTTGCTGTTTTAAGAACTGTAGTAGGAGAAATTGCTACTGAAAGAAGACATCAACCTTTAGCATTTTCTACATTACCACTTTTATTTAATTTTGGGGCAATTATTGGTCCTGCAATTGGAGGTTCAAAATATTTAACTCATCCAAGTCCAAATAATCCTTATCATCATGATGAGCAAGGTATTTCTATATTACAAGATTCATTCTATCACAAGTTTATTACGAAATATCCTTATGCTTTATCTAATATTGTCGTAGCATTATTCTTATGGTTTAGTCTTATTTGTGGAATACTATTCTTGGAAGAAACTCATGAAGTTTATAAATATCGTCATGATTACGGGGTAGATTTAGGTGATTGGTTATTAAGTAAAGTTGGTATAAGTACTCCAATTAGACCCTGGCAAGAGAATTATACTACACGAAAACTAGGTGATGTTAATGAAACAACAACATTATTATCTGATACTGAATCTATCAATAGTCAAGAATCTAGTCAGGATTCTAATGATTTGTCTTTATCTGAACCAGATCCTGTTGGTGATAGTGTTAAACCATATTTGTCTCGAGAAATGTCAAGAACAATAGTTGATACTTATTCTAATCATGAAGTTAGTTATAGACCTTCATATAAAAATGCTTTTACTAAGAAAGTAATTACTGTGATTACAGGAAATTTCATAATTTCCTTACATAGTGTTACTTATAATGAATTCTTACCAGTTTTTCTTGCTTCAAGATTTCAACCTGAAAATTTAAAATTCCCATTTAAAATTGTGGGTGGATTTGGTCTTGATGTAAGTTATATTGGTACACTTTTTTCATCAACGGGTATCATGGGAATGTTAATTGTTCTTTTAATTTTCCCTATAATTGATGCCAAATTAGGAACAATCAATGGTTATAGATTTAGTGTTTCTATATTCCCCTTTTTATATTTTGTTGTTCCGTTTGCTATATTCACGTTATATGATTATAATTCATTTTTCCCGACTTGGTTTACCCCAATATTACTTTATATATTAACATCACTAAAGACATTAGCTTCATCAACAGGTATGCCTCAAGTTACAATTTTAAATCATCGAGCTGCAGCTAAGGAACATCGCGCTTATGTGAACAGTGCGACAATGAGTATAATTGCCTTGGCAAGATGTTGTGGCCCAATAGTATTTGGATATTTAATGTCAGTGGGGGATAAATTAATGATGGGTCAATTAATTTGGTGGTCAATGTCATTTTTAGCATTTATTGGTATGATTCAATCGTATTGGATGACTGATGAAGAAGATGATGATTAGTTTTATAGAGTATTTGTTTTATAGATAGTTAATGTTCTAATAGAGAAGATACAGTATAAATAGAGCGAGGTTTTGTAATATCAGCCCCTTGTGAGTTATTTATAAATTCAGTTAATCAAGAACCTAATGTTTTACTGTTATTGATGTCCAATTTTAATTATATATTGCTGTTTTTGTGCCACAGTAACTTCTTTCTTTCGTACGGAATTAGAAGCGTTTTACACTAGAATCTAGTTGAAATGTGTCCACAGTTTATTGTTAGCTGACCTGTATAAAATACTCTACTCCCACTCACCTGAAACACACTCTCCTCTGTTTCATATAAGTTCATAATTTATAAGCAAATTTTCTAATGTTGCAAAAACAGACATATTATGCTTGCAATTCTGTCCCAAAAAAAAAGAAAAAAAGAAAAATACATCTTATTTATTTTTTATGCAAGATGCGGTATTTTTTTTTTGGGGCATAACAGGTACATTCACCAACAAGGAAAAAAAAACATGTCATTGGGTCATGTGTCATGACTTTAGATTTCCATGGAATTAAATAAGGAATTTTTAATTCAGGGTGCATCACAGCCTTTGGGGTAACCAGCCCAGCTTATTGAACTACAGATATTAGACAAGAGTGGTTGCTATCAAGTTAAAAGTGGAATTTAAACCAGGTAATTCATCCAATGAGAAAATATTATATTTGTGATTAGTGATAAATTCATCGGACAGATTGCACGACCTTTGTTTAGAAAATATTCGGCGAAACCTTCTACAATGTTTGCGATGATGAAATGTTCTGTATGTTTAAAACGTGTGTATATATTATAAAAACATCAATACGAAAAAGCACTATATAATAAAGAGTAAATGTTTAGTATAAATAAATGATTCCCCAATCAAATATTCACATAAACCAACCAATTCATCACACAGTGTTTCTTAGAACGATGTTCCATAATTCCAAATAATATTATTGATAAAATTCCCCAATTCTATCAATAACAAAACCAAAAAAAAACAATTAAATGACAACAAGTCTGTTATCATCATATATATATATAAAAATAATAATTGGTAAATATTTTCCCTAATTCCCTGTAATAGATAATAATATTAAAATTTGTAAGAAAGAATAAAAAAACAACTAATACAGTGAAAAGAACAGCAACAATGTCTTTTCAACAGATCATAGTAGTAGAAACAATTAAAAAGTGAAAACCAAGCTAGATTCGTATTATAGTGCAAAATAACAATCAAGCAAACACATCAGTGTCAATAATTCAGTGGTATTTCTAGGAACCAAACTTAAAATCTTTGTTGAGACTTCTTAGCCTTCATTCTCTTTTGAATGTAAACACCAAGGACGGCGACAAAAGCACAGAAGATTAAGCAAAAAACAAGAATAACACCAGCTGGCAACATTTTAAATCTAAATCTTTGTCAATTAGAAAGAAAACGAGAAAGAATAAAAAAAAAGGAAAGAAAAAAACTGAAATCGGAAAAAGTCACTAATTTATAATAGTTTTCTACACACTATCTCTTCATCACCAATTTTTTTTTATTTTTTTTTGAGGTAATTAAAATAAAAACACTTTTCCTGCGAAGAGTGAATGAATGAGTGAGGGAATGAGCGGCTTTCCTTTTTTTTTGTTTTCTGCCCGTTGTGCGAAATTCCCAAAGAAAACGAAAAATAATTCAAATAAACAAACGCACATCATGCAAACAAACAAAAAACTACACATAAAAATATTTTTTTAATATGTATGACAATATTCCCGACAAAACCGGGGAGATATGTAATTGCGAGTAAGGTACAATTTCAATATCACCGAGGGATTTTCTTTATTGACTCGGAGCAAATTAGATACTGTTGTAACAACATCCGATATAGTAAATGTTTAATCGAAAACTTACAACGTGACATATTAAAATGAGTAGTTATATATATATATATATGTGGAGAATAACCCCACGTAATGAGTACATCGCAAAAACATCAGCAGATAGACAGGTAATTTTGCATGACTTTCTTGGCAGGAAGTGATATCACCCAGAGAATTTTTTTTTATTCTCTTTGTAACTGCTCAAATCTTGACTTTTACAATATACAAGTATTTCTTGTATGTTTAAACGTTAGTATACGTCAAAGAGTGTATAATATGTGTGTTATAGTAAAACGGACTCGATTTTGTATGGACGTTTTTTTTCCACCACAGTGAATTGTTCACAAAATTTTTCAATTTTTTCAATTTTTTCAATTCTTTGTTACTTATATTGTTTTAGTGATTACACTAATCATGTTTATCTCCGACAACGTAATCTGTTTTTGTGTGGTTGATGGAGGGGAGACTTTTTGACCAGTTATATTACATTCTCAAATCCAAGCATTAAAGTTAATTTATTCAACACAGTTGAAATATGAAAACCACCACATCTGCAAATTAAATCTTATCGGTAAATGTATTCATCCAGCTATGCCCCACTTCTCTCCTCGCCTCCCCCCCCCCCACTCCCCTCTTTCCTCTCCATCACCAATCTGTAAACACAATTCTTGTTTATTTACTTTGTAGTTTAATCTTGTTGATTTATAAAGCCGCTTTTAAACCGAACGGCATTAAAAGACTTGCCGTTATAATGACCAATGAAAACAAAATAAAAGTAACAAAAAAATAAATGTGGAAAATAAAATAAATAAAAAATAGAAAAAGAATCGGGCCGTGTTTTAACTGACGAGCAATGGTGTTTTGTGTTGCGACATTTTTTTTTCAGATTGTTGTTGTCTGAAACTAATATGAGTGAAAAAGTATTAAAAGAAGGCTTTGGATTTAGAATCTAGAAACTTTGGTTAATACAATAAATATTATACTAAGATATTTAACTATTACAATTTGACAATTGAAATTAGTTGAAAAATGGTTAAGATTTACACATTTCCAATTTAGCTGGTAAATCTAGAAAATCATTCGAATTCAGTCGCTTTGATAGAAACTAGAATAAAATACTAGTGGTTTCGAATTGGTTAAGTGAATTTTGTTTCTATGTGACTTTGGGATATAACTTGGTTGATTGCCTGAACTGAGAATGGAACATACATTAGTTAGTTGAATTTTGAAGTGCATTCAAGTAGAATCAAGCGGTGAGAAAGATCAAGTCCAGTTCATATCCCAGCTAACTGAAGAATTTCAATTGTTATTTTTTTGTCAGATTAGCCACATATGCTGTGAATTAGAATTTTTCAACTGTTTCAAAGTATTCTCTGAGTTGGGTCATAAAAATGTTCTCTTTTTCACTGATATACGTATTAGAGATTGTTTTACATTTGTCAACTAAATGTTTTTGTATCACAGTTGGCTAGTTTGTGGTTAGTTTTCAAGAAGATTGTTGTTCATAGTCGTATGTTTTGTGAAAGTTGATGAACTATGAAGACTACTGCGCGCACCGCTGCCCAGGAAATACCTCTTCGGTTCAAGTTGTACGAAATCATCAATTTTTAAAGCACAAAGTAGAAGATTCCTTGTTTTCAGAATGAATGAATTCCTTTAGGGTTTTTAACTAGCGCAAATTAATTCATCTATTTTTGGTGCTTAACTTTCGCTAAGTATAATCCATGAGACATTCCTTCTTTTCTTTCTCCACAGTGATACTTGCCACATTTTCCTTGTCGATTCTTGTTAACCGCCGAGTGTCGTCTGAAGTAAGTTATATTGATATATAATCAAGATTTACATATAAGATTCAACTTATGTAAATAATCCTTGAGCTATGAAGGTTTACTAAGCTATAAAGATTTGCTGTTCCATAAAGATTCACTAATCTATAAAGATTCGCTGTTCCATAAAGATTCACTAATCTATAAAGATTCACTAAAGCTCCGTGATTGTTGGACTTGAAGAAAATATCAAATCCGTCGTTTACTAGTATATAAACCCTGATAAAATAAAAAGCAAGATTCCTAAGTTCTAGATTTGAAAAATAAATAATTTCACAAGAAATATACAGTACTATTCTTTATCTGTATAGAGAGTTTTGTGTTGATATTCTCTATTGTTTTAATTTTTATCATCCCTTAAAATCTCAACTCTCGTAAATCTAAATAAGGGGATTTTTAAGATTTTATTTTTTCGCACCCAAAAGAAAGAGTGAATCCCCTCTATCTTTGAAATTATTTATAAGACATGAACACGTCAATTTCTTTCTAAATACTTCCAACTTTCTTTCTATAACCATGTTAGTTTTTAATATATTACTGGTTTTTTTATTGTTTCTTCACAAAGTTGTCAGTGATGTAGATATTGGTGTTGATACTGGTGTTGTTGTTACTGATTCTAACATATTCTATCCTGAATACATATATCTCGATGAGCAATATGTTAGACATGAAATTGACCAAATTGGCCAAATTGACCAAATTGACCAAATTGACCAAATTGACCAAATTGACCAAATTGACCAAATTGACCAAATTGACCAAATTGACCAAATTGACCAAATTGACCAAATTGACCAAATTGATCAAACTAAACAAGACAAAAAAAATCTTGAATTGGAAGATCACCAAGATTCACAATTGGAAAAAAGAAATGTTAAGGATTTATCAGATAATCATCCCAGTCATGGCCACAATCCTAGTCCAGGATCTAAACAAATCCATCAACATAATAAACCAAAAGAAATTCAAGCTAAGGCTGAATTTATTAGAAGATATGCTGATAAATTGGAAAATCATAAATTTAAAAACGTGTTCCAAATTGCTATTTCCGTGATGATTGTTGCTTGGGTATTATATGCTTATGTGTTTCTGTGTCGGGAAGTCAAAGTGGTTCAAGGGATCTCTTATGACTATTATCAGAGTAAAGATGTTTGATTTCGTTAATTATATATTTTCTATAGTAAAACTAAAAATAACCCTAGTTATATAAATTCCTCTCATATTTAGAGAGATAATAATACAAATGTTCATATTTCCAATGAACTTAAAAATTTCAATGATTGGAAAAGCAGATATCTGCAACACAATCAATTGTTAATAAATGGTGACAACTCAATGATGAAATTAAATTTCAACAATTATAAATCAGGGGAAGGAAGCAAATTATAGAGCCGGAATTTACATGGAGGGGGTATTCTCTAAAGTAGTCTGAATATTCTATCAATAATTTGAAGTTGAATGCTTTCGCGATGGACTGGAGTCCCCTCGTCGAAATGGAGGATGAAAATGTTGCAGATATGGAATTGAATCAATATGACAATCGTCAGTAGCTATTATTGGAGGAGATAGTCGACTCCCCTCATCATAATCATAGAAGTTTTCATGTGAATACCTGGTATATAGTTCATCAATTGAAGGTTCTATGATTCTTAATTTCGATTCCTGTCGTTCAACTGTGGCCACTAGCTCTCCAGTTGGAACTACTACAACTCCCTCTCCCAAAGCTTTTATATTATCTTGAATATCAACTTGTTTTTTATCCACAGTTGATCTAGACTCTGGCGTAGTGATCTCAGGCTCTATACTTGCCAAGGCTTTTTCTTTGCTTTTGTTCTCGTCTGTTTTCTTGTTTACATTCAGTTCAGGCTTTGCTTTTCTCCCTGGCGTTTTTTTGTTCAATGTTGAAGTATTTGTCTTCTTCTTGTTTAGTTTAGCTTTCGCTTCCAGTTTGTCCGGTTTCCCCCCTTTCAAATTCTCTACAGCTCTTCTATATGAATCTAAATTGTTTTTCCAGTCATCCTTGTTAGATATTTGTAACCTAATCTTGGAAATTTTCGTCCTCATATCTAAATCATTATCCAACTGTTTAATAATGGGCACTCTCTCTTTATATTCAAAACTCTTTATATTCAATCGTCTAACATTCTCCAAAATATCTCCTTGATTACATTTCTCTAATAATTCCTTAATATTTAATGATACTCCCGGAGGAATAGCATTGGGACTCAGAGGAGTGATACAATCCATACCAACTTCCTTTCGTAATACATGATCAATATCAACTTCAGAAAAGAACGCACATGATTGTGGAACTTCCTTGATTCCTAATTGTTCACAAAACATCGCTCTTGTCCAAACATTACTTATTTGTAATAATAACGCCGCCTTATATTTATCTTCCTCTTTAACAAGATATCGAAGTTCATCATGAACAGTAATCATTAATCTTGCATCAATCCCATATTGTTGAATAAGATAATCCATGGCGACAATTAATAAATGGAGATAATCTACTCCCGAACTTTGGATTGTCCAGTTAACTCTCAGGGTCATATAACTGTTTTTATTCAAATTATGGATATTCAAAGCATCAGTTATTGTGGCTCCTAATACTGGTGTCTTGGGTTGTTCTTGTTGAGCAATTGCTTCAAGAGCATTAAACATGATTGATTCTGATCCTCCATAATATAATTTGACATAATCTTTTTGCTTGCTTTTTGATTTTTTCAGGCCTTTCTTGGAATCATCTTCATTAAGATTTCCTGATATACCTTTAGTGCTAGCATATAATTTCTGAGCTATTGAAGTTGCTTGTTCATCAGATATTTCAGTATTAAATTGTTTTAATAACCTAGTAGCAAAACTTACTCCAGCTCCATAAATGCGACCATAATTGAACACTTTGGCATCATTACGGGATATACCTAAAATATTAGCAGTTTTAGAATGTAAATCAGTCTTTTGACTTTTTTCTCCTTCTAATGTCATCCATCCTAATGCTGTACCACCATGGATTTCAAATATAGAGTCTCCTACAAGTGAAGCGATCCATAATTCTTCAGAATCAACATCAGCACCAACAAAACAATATCCTGCAGGTGCTTCAATTAATGATTTCAATTCTGAACCAATTCGATTCTTTTTAGCATTAGATGCAGTAAGCCAGGTGTTTTCTGTGGCCCGTCTAGTAATTGTCCCCATAGTGGCTAATTGAGGAATTATAATTCCCATTTCCTTATTGTTGTTTTCTGCTTCTCTAGGAAAAAAACTATTATTCTTGTTAAACACGACAAATTGTTCCATTATTCGATTTCTATTGCCCATCCAATATGATGCTTCATTATTAAGCGTCATTATTTCTTGTGCATAATCGAATTCTGAAGTTAATGTACCATTTTCAAAGAATTGAACAAAATTTTTCGATAATAATGAAGTACATCTTTTCTCGGCTCCATCTGGATGAGGAATTTTAAAAAGAACAAATGCTCCTTGATCTCCTCGTAATGCATGAGATAATTTGATATTCTCCTCTTCGGATAATTTGCCAACTTTTTGATAATTCTTTTTCTCAATGGAGGTGACATCTTTATAAGGTACTTTAAAACACCAACCTTGAGAATTCAACCAAAATACAGTATATCCTTCCCATTTCAATCTAAGCAAGAACGGAGCAATTCTTGTTCTTAAAGTTAAATTCATTCCTCGTTCTTCTTTCCCCTTTTCCTTAGTTTTAAATAAATCTCGATACCATTCTGGAAATCCTGTCATATATGCTTGTCGAGAATAAGGAGTTCCATCTTTCTTTATTCTTGGTTCTTTGGTTTCCCAATTCAATTGACTTAACCAAGGATCATTTTCATGGTCAGCAAGTAAACTTGGATCTTGTTTAGTTATATATTCCACTAAGTCCACAGCTTGAGTTCTTAAACTTTCTGTTATTCTTGTTCGATTGGTAGAATAGATTGTTTCTGCAGATTCAATATATTTATTCCATTTTGTGGTGGTGGGTAAAATTAAACTTCCCATATGTCTTAACGCAGCAAATGAAACTGGATGAGGAATTCTTTCAAGAAATTTAGGATATAATTTCTTGACAATTTTATAAGTAGCATCAACATCACCAGCACAATAATTCATTAATTTATTAAAATTATCAATAATCTCTTGTGGATTTTCTGTGGCAAAATATTCTCGATCAGACTTGTCTAATTTCTCCTTACAATGAAATTCATATACACTTGCTAAGGAATTTGCTGAACTTGTATCTAACCAAGGATCTTCTTCAATTTCAAGTTTAATGATATCTTCAAGTTTTTCTTCTTCTTCCGCTTTAAGATCGCCCTCGTCCCTCCTTTTCTTATTCCTTTTATGTTTTTGCCATTTAGGACGTTGTCGTGAACAAATACCACTTATGGCAACATGTAAAGACATAACATCAAAATAAAATGCCTTAGTTGGTTTAATATTATATTCATCTTGTATTCGAGCACGGTCATAGCTTACATTATGACCCACGATTAATTTTGGGTGTGTAAGACAATTCATAGGTATTAAATGTTGCCAATTCGGCGTGGTTCTACTGACAAGATCGAATAATACAGGGGAAACCCAACCATACCATGCTTTAGTAGATACACAAATTGCCATTACTGGGTATTGTGATATTTTGTATGCTACTTCAACATCAAATAGTAGCTCATCTTCTAAGGGGAATGAGACTTTTTGTGGAGGTGATTCACAGGTATATCTCGTCCAACCAGGTTGGAAAATCCATTCATTAGCATCTGGCTTTGGAGGTATACTGGAATTTTCACTTAGGAAGTTTTCAAACATTTTCATATATGGTTCAAGAGAATCTTGTGCTAATTTATTGAAATGCTCATCAAGGGAATTTCCATATAATTTTGGAAAATTCTTTATCGAGATAGGATCAGTGATTTGAGTTCTTTTTCCTAATAATTCATTATGTTTAAGATGTTGTTTAGCCAATTCTATTAATTCGGGATGTTTCGGTTTTAAATAATCTTCTGTAGAGGTATTGGGGAATAATTTCTTGTGTAAATCAGTAGAAAGATATTGAATACCTAAATCATTCAATCTTGGAGGTTCAGGAACTGTGACATCTATTTCTTTGTATAATTTAGAAACAGTGGAAAATGTATGTTGTTGTAGTTTTTGCCATTGCCATTGCCATTGCCATTGCCATTGCCATTTCCAATGTTTTAAAGGTCGTCTGACCATCGTCGCTCGCATCGCTAGAATTGTTGTGTTCTTTGAGTATTCACTTTGATCTTGGTATATATTTGTATTGATCTAAGAGAATGTCAGAAGATGTTATCTAATTTAACCCTTGATGTTTAAACAAGAAAATGAAAAATCGTAAGAGAAAAAACTGTGAGTTAAGATGAGAAATGTAAGTAAAGTGTGTTACAGTAGGAACTTTAGATAAGACAAATGTTAGATTGCATAAGAAAAGCCGAAAAACTAATATTGACTACAATTAATCCAATTTGATTCCTGTTTTCTAACTCCAATTCCGATTATATTCACTAGAGGCAAATATGGGTTATGTGATATATATCTGGCATTCCTCTACACAAAAAATAAAGACCAATATCTGTGGTCACGTGACAATCTTGTTTGTTTATAGTTCAAAAAGGTTCCACGAGATCTAGATTAATGTGTGGCTAAGATTCTATAGTGTAACTTTTGAAAGTTCTTTGCTTAAGCCCTGACATTCTGTGGTTTGTTAATAATTTTGTTGTGGCAGTGAAACGAGGCTACCAAATTTGTTTTTCTCTTTCTTTTTTTTTACTTGCAATTGTTGTAGTGTGAAAAAACTATTGTTTTGCCTAATTTAGAAATATGTAAACAATAACAAATGACAAACTGTTACACTTGGTAAAGAAGATACTAATTCCACAGTAGAGTGAAACATGTATTTTGATTGGGTGTAAACTTACCAGGTCAATACCAATGGGAGTATATACCAAAGTTTGGATAGATAGTTTAGTTGTGGAGGAGGTACTTGTGTATGTACCTACAAACTGCACTTGCAAACTGCATCTACAACCTGCACTTACAACCTGCACTTACAACCTGCACCTGTACTTGTACCTGCACTTGTACCTGCACTAGCACCTGTAATTGCACTTGCACAACTAAACATGAAACCAAAATTTTTTGACAGTAAACTACGAGGATTCTCAGGTAATCGAAATATAGTTGGTTTTTTGTATAACAATAATTGTAATAGATTTTGTGTTATTCCGGAATGGTTTTTTACAAGTAATATGCTCATAATATATGTATTTGAATGTGTTACATCTATAACCATTCACTTATGATCTGAAACATTAGACACTTGCAATCTGAAACATCTCACACTTTTTCAACCGGAAACCTCAAACACTTTCAAGCTGAAACCTCAAATACTTTCAAGTTGAAACCTTACACGCTTTCAATCTGAAACAATACTTACTCTAACCACTCGTGTTTAATATTAACTCTAGTTGGCGAAATTTAGTATTTGCAATTTAAAAAAAAAAAAATATAAAAAACCCCCAATAAAAACCACAACACAAAACAAAAATTTCGCTCCCCCGAAAAAAACTCAAAATCCAAAACCAAAACAAACAACCATTCCATTTCTCAGATTGTTTCTTTCTTTCTTCAAGATCCTAGTTATCCTTTTATAAAATCTTTTCCTTGTTTATATTTTTAAACTCAATCTCACTCAATTGTCACAGATATATAGAAAGAGAAATACAACAACATTAACAACAACAACAATTCGTTACAGCAATTAAACAATGTCTACTTATACCAACTTTAAAAAAGCAGACTTGGTCACTGTCCTTAAAAAACTAGATGTTCACACTGTCAGTAAAGACACTAAGAAAGTATTAATTGATAAATTGACTTCTTATGCTGATACCCATAGTAATGGTGAAGCAATCATTGAAAAACTTCTTCAAGAAGTAGCTGATTCTCATGATGAAGGTGAAGGTGATGAAGATGTTACTGCTGTTGAAGAAGAAGCTGAACCTGTTGAAAGCGAAGATATTGAAAGTGAAAGTGGAGAAGACGACGACGACGACGATAACGACGAAGATGAAGAACAAGGTGAGGAAGATGATGATCAAGAGGATAAAGATTACAATGCTCCTCCACCTTTGAATTTAGCCGCCCTTTTTGATCCTATTATTCAATATTATGAACAATTTGTCGACAAAGTTTATGAATTTACTGACAAAATTGGTATTACTTATACTGAATACAGTGCTGATTTAAGACAACAATTATCTTCAATAGTTACTTTAAACTATCTTGAATTAATTCTTGAATTTATTGTTTATTTGTTCTATTTTGTTCCAGTTGTTCCATTAAACAAAAATTCGTTAATTCCTCAAGTTGTTCTTGATAGCGTTCCATTACTTGCTACAAGTACTTTACCATCAGCTCAATTAACTGCATTATTTGCTTATGAACCAATTGTTACTTTAGTTTTTTGGTTATTAACTTCAATTTCTCTTCCATTGGTATTATGTTACTTTTTCAATTTTACAAGAAGAATTTATGAATTTGAAGAAGAATCACTTTTATTCAGAGTTTATTCATTTGATCCATTTATCTTTGCCCTTTCCAAGATTTTTATCTATTATCTTGTTGAACAAAGTGCTTTTGTTAATTATGGTACTGGAACTTGCTTATGTACAACAGTTTTCAATCATATTTTAGCTCATTTAGGTATTTACAATACATTCACTACTGTTTTAGGTAATTGGCCTTATGTTATTGGTGGTGGTAATACTTTAATTGCCCTTTATTCTCAATTTGAAGAATATTAGACAATATCTGAGAGAACGCTAGTTCTTTCTTTGTTTATTTTTACTTATGAATCATTTTCATTTCTTCATTGATTGTGTTACTTTGCTGTTTTTTGCCTAACTGACATTTTGATTATCAAATTTGACTTTCGCAACTTTGTTTGTATGGTGCTTATTAATATCTAATTATCTTAGCTCCAAAATCTTTCTCTCTCTTTTATTTTTTGTATCTATTTAGCTTTACTATTTTATTTTCTGTTTGTACTTGATAAAAAGAATTTATTAAATATGTGTATTATTTTATAGCTTATACTTACTTCAGAACTGGCCATCTTGTTTGAATACCCATCATTTCTAAATCATTATTCAATTCATCAGGTAATGCCAGTTGAGGTCCAATAAATTGTTTCATAATCTTTGCCATTAACGTTGCTTCAGAATATTTAACTGTTAAACCATCACGAGTAGTTTCGTTGTTTTTATTATTGTTTCCTGTGGTGTTTGCAGTATTACTTCCAGTTTGTTGTAAAGTTTGAGCACTTCTTCTTCCTCTTCTTTTTGGTCCTGTTGTGGTACTCCCACTTCCCAGAGCTGGACCACTACTTATATTACTAGCATCGCTAGCATTTGTATCTGAACCTGATGTCATTCTTTCATATAATGAATTTTGGAAAATTTGATGTTTCATATTATTTGCTGGTTTATTATCTTTAGCATTATTTGAAAGTTTTGATTTCCGAGGAATATCTCCTGTTATAATATTAAATTCTTCTGGTGTCACTAATGGCATAAAATCATGAACAAATACATTACTAGTATCTTTGGGTAATGTTTTTAAATCGTGATCTGGCATTTCAAGTGGAGTAAGGTTCAACTTTTGTTCGTTAATTATTGAATTCTTAATAATATTTTTAATTTCTTGGGAATAATTCCTATTTGAAATTCCATTAAATAATTTTTGTGATTCTTTACTTTTAATATCAAATATATCTTGTTTTCTATCAAGATAATCCATAAATAGATCCCGTTGATATTCAAAGAAATTTTTCAATTTTTCTAATTTATTAACTAATACCAGATTTAAATTCTTATATGCTTTATTTGAATCTTCATAAAATACCAACGAAGCTTTTAATAATTCATAATTCTCGCGTAATTTCAATTGTACTAATTGTTCATCTCGTTCAGTCTCAGCAAGTTGTCGATATTTATCCAATTCTTCATCATTAGTATCAATATTGGTGAAGGTAATTTTTGAGTTTCTTAAATTATGTAATCGAGTTAATAATTTATTCTTTTTCATACGATATATTTCATCACGATTATTTTGACTAAATTGTTCCATGGAATTCATAGTTTTAACAAGTTCAATTCTTCTTCGTTCTCGATTACTTCCACTTTGAAGTGAAATATCTTTTCCAGGGTTATCAATTATATCTGAAGGAGATAAATCTTCAAGAAACTGTCTTGTTCGATTATCAGCAAATTCAAATTCATTTTCTAATTTTTTCGACTTCTTCTCTTTATAATTTACATCTTTCAATTTACTTAACTTTTGTGAAACTTTAGTATACTCCGGCAAGGATAAATTAATTTGAAATACATTATTTTTATTTTCCTTTTCAAAAGGATCTAAATAATCAGTGGTATCAATCTTTCTCATATATTCAAATTGTTCTCCATCTTCATTATAATCTCCAGTATCTTCATCATCCGATTCCAGACCATCATTTTCTTCATTGTCAAATTCATCTTCCAATGGATTAAACACACGATTACTTTCAAATTCTTCAATATTAAATCCTTCTTCTTCAGCTTGATTTCTCATATCATATAACGAACCAGCAGCACTAGCAACGACCATATCGGTTCTTGGTAATTCCTCACTTGCTGTAATCAATGCTTGAAATACATCACTTGGAAGTAAAGTTGATTTATTGGCTGAAATGGGATATGACATATAATTAGGAGGTGGAAATGGTAATGGAGGTGCTTGAATATATTTTCCTTGAAATTCCCCCTCGTCTACATTATCTTGTTGTTGTTGTTGTTGTTCTCGTTGTCTTTCTTGTTGTTCTTGGAGTTTTTTTGTTGGTTTTCTTCCTCTGGTAACTGGTTGTTCTTGTGGGACAGTTGTTGTTGCCTTTTTTTGATCAAATCTTTGTTTAAATGATGCAAGAGAATATGGTAATGTATCAGGGTTAATTATTGGAGGTGGAGGATATATAAATGGAACCATAATACCGCCACGTTCTTCATCATCAATCTCATCATCATTCAATGATTGTGGTGGTGGGAATGGAGGTAAAGGTGGAGGGAATTTTTGAATTATTCCAATTATTTGATTAGACAATTTCTTATTAGTTAAATCTGTCTTTACGTCAGTGAAATAATCTGTGATTGTAGCTGGAGGATGAATTATAGGTATGATATTTGATGGAACTGAATTTAATAATGGCGCTTCAAATTGTTGATTAGTGAAAGGTAATGGTAAATTGGGCGGTTGTGAAAGTTTACCAATACTATTAACTGCCTTTCCATTAGTATAATCTCGATTTATATCTTGTAATACACTTGATAATTTTTGTCGTTTTGGATTATTAAAAATTGCCGCAAGTGTTTCAGGAGTTGGTAATTCTATTGGTCGTTTAAGTGGAGGTAATCCTGGAAGTTCCATGTCTATTAAAATATGCCTGTATTAAATATATGTGTCAATTATTGGTAAAAAAAATGATTGTAGGATTGTGATATTGATTAAGATAGTTTCAACTAAAGAAGTTGAAAGCTTGCAAATAAATGTAAAATTCCAAAAAGAACAAGAAAAAGAGTCGTCCTTTTTTCACAACTTTTTTTTTCTGGGTATTTTTTAAAATTGGTTGATCAAACACTTGGAGGACGTAGATTTATGTTAACAAAAGAACCTAAATTCAAAGTGTAGTTTAATGTTAGTTCGTTAGAAATCTCTATTCGTTTCTGTAGGGGATGTTGTAGCTGATTTGAAGTTTTTGCTAGAAATTTGTATAATTAGTAGGATTTCTTAAAGAATGTGAGTTTAAGAAGTAACGATAAAGAACAAACCAATCTGATTCTCAAGTACCGCTATTTGAAAATAACCTCTCTCAACCTAGTTATAATTATTTTTGGATCTATTCGTTAAGATTCCCCTTTATCTCTCTTAAATATAACTGGCTACTTATTTGCAACAATAACAAAATATAACTTTCAATTAATCAAAAAAAAATCTAATACAATCTAATTCAAAGTCTAATCAAATATGAATATGTATATCTACACAATAACTCTGTAATTTCCTTTCCTTTGATATATTCAACACTAAGGAATAAATTGGTTGTAAAAAAAAACTAAGAGCGTTTACTGTTGATCACTTTTTTTTTCTGTCCTCCCGTAACTCCCCTCGTACTGTCAAAACAACCTGACATTTTGTTTAGATTCAAACTCGGTTAACATTATTAGAAGTGTGTAAATTTGAACATTTGTTTCAATTGAATCTAATCTTGTTGAAATATAGTTGACAATTTGAGAGATTTGTTTATTTGATAGCGCGAGTTGTTGTAAAGAATGTTAGGTAAAGAGTTTCCAGGGATATATAGAGATTTACAAGTTATTATGGATTTTTATTAAATTTTCTTAGGAATGTTTTGAGGATGATATTAAACTTTCTAATTAGAGTGCAGGGACTTATCAAGGAATTTATCAAGGAGTTTATCAAGGAGTTTATCAAAGAATTAAGGGTTGGAAATGTTGGATATACACAGCAGAAATAGAGTTATATCAAAATAGATTAACATATCAAGCTTATTCAATTTTCTTAGGAATGTTTTGAAGATGATATTAAACTTTCTAATTAGAATCCAAGGATTTATCAAGCAATTTATCAAGCAATTAACCAAAAAAAATATCAAACAATTAAGGATAGAAAATGTTAGCTATATATACATCAGAAATAGAATTATATCAAAATATATTACCATATCAAACTTATACAGCAAAGTTAGAAACCATAATATACATATATATGAAGAAAGCCACTATTTAATTTCTTCTGTTACATTAAACTATGTAATAGTTGCGAAAATATTAATTCCTGCATATGATAAGATCTAGATATTTATCTGGAAAACTAACCAAATATCATGGAAATAAATATGACAAAACTCTCAATAATACATATCCAATCTAGCTTCCCAAGAAACAATCAAATAAAAACTTATAATTTCTATTCTTCTCGTTATAGATAGTCAAACAAAGGAAAAACTAATTATAGTCTTGTTTTATTTTGAAAGCAATATATGGTTGTATTTTTCCAGATAATCTCATTACAACAAACCCCACTTGAAATTGTGTTCAATTTCTTAATTATGTTACAGTTGGATTTAGGTTCTATAGTTTTCTCCAATGCATATGTTTTTTTTTCTTTTCTTTTTTGGTTTTCTTAAATGAGGGAAATATCAAAGAAAAAGAATTGATTCTTCTCTAACACATTCAAAGCCCCTTTCCTTTTCTACTGTAACAGAATAATCTTATTTTTATAATTGATCTTATATTTTTTTTATATATCCCGAGGATGCTGTAGTACAATGTTTTTTTTTAGTTTGCGTTTTCCTTTTTTTTTAATTTGATTTAACAAGTTACACAGATTTTGATTAAGTGTAGCTTCTTTTTTTTCTTCTCTTGGTCTCTCACTCTTTCTCCTATTATTAGTTGTTTTTTTTATTGTTTTTATTATTGAGCAATTTCAGATTCTTCAATTTTGCCTTGTCATTGACAGACGACAAAGACAACATCATAACATTAGCAAGACTTCATTTAAAAGCGCAAGTACGTTTTCAATTCCACAAATTTAAATTGTTTTTTTTTTTGTTTGTTTGTTGTGAATTGTTTGTAGTCTCTGTTGTTCGTGATTACTTACACTCATTCTATTCGGTTCCAAACATTACACACATATTTTTTTTTCTTTTGTTTCAATTTCAATCAACTCCCGGTTTTTTTCTTCTCCTTCTTACTTTCCTTTTCCTTTTCCTTTTCCTTCTTTATTTGAATCACAATTAACACCCTACTTTTTGAAGAAAAAACGAATTAAGTAAAGTTGGTTTCGTTACCTTCCGCTCTATACGAAGTAAAATAACATACCATCTTTCCCTTCCATTTGAGTTGTTAAAACAAACAAACAAAAAAATAAATTAAAAATACAGGAAGAAACAAAAGTGAACATTCACAACACCTCAACAAACAACAACATCTCAAAAGTGTGGTAATATATATATTAAAAAAAAATAGAAAAATCTGAAAACTCACAAAGTTACAACATAGACGAACCCCATATTCTTTCAAACTCTCCTTGATTGAACAAATATCCTTTACATCTGTGTTGGTTTTATTTTTTTCAAGTTTATTAGATTAAACGAAGTTCAAATAGGAGGTAATTTAAAATAACATCATCCCTTTCAATTTAATCTATTCAAAATTATCCAAATCATCCAAATCATCTCAATCAAACTAGATATAACACCTTCATTTCAAGATGGCCCCTCCTAAAAAGACAAAACAGACATCCCCGAAATTCCAACCGAAACAAATGGTATTTGCCAAAATGGCAGGATATCCACAATGGCCAGCATTTATAACACCGTTGGAACTTATTCCTAAATCAGTAATGAAGGCAAAGAAAAAATCTACAGAATATTGTGTCATGTTTATTCCTGATGGTGATTTTTATTGGGTCACTGATAAGAGTTTAGAATTATTAACTCAAGAAAAATTAAATAAATCATTAAAAGATGTCCCTGAAGAAATTAAAAAACAAGCTAAATCGTTAAGGGGGAAGAAAAGAGGTAAACTGAGTAATATAAAAGAAGCACTTGCTGCAGCTGATGGATTGGATTTTAAAACATTTATTCGAGCATTCAATGAAGACGCTGAAGCTGAAGATGGCGATGAAGAGGAAGAGGAGGAAGAAGAAGAAGAAGAAGGAGTAAGTGTTCCTGATGAAATTAAGGAAATACCAGGAGAAATAGAGAAAAATCAACCTGAAATTGAACAAAAGGTTGATAAAGAAGGTGAAGATGAAGTTGAAGAAGAAGAAGAAACAACAAGACGAAAAAGATCAGGTGCTTCACGAAATGGTAAATCTAAACCAGGACCAAAACCATCAACTTCTCGAAATGGTAAAACTCCAGCAATCGCAAAACCCACTCGAAAAGAAAGAAATCTAAAACGTAAACTCGAGGAAGAGCCAGAGGAACCACCACATGATGAAGATCCAGAAGAGGGAGAGCATTCCGAACAATCAGAACAATCAGAAATATCCAAACCTATAAAATCAGCCACCCCAAAACAACAAACCCCACCAGAAAGTAAACGAATTAAACTGGAAACAAGTGATGAAGATTCTAGTACGGGAAAATCTAAACTTACAGAAGAAGAAAAACAACATCAATTATGGATATGTCGAATTAAACTTCAACGATCACTAATACAGAGAAATCAACCAACTACGCCTAAGGATACTACAGGATTAAAACCACCTACTGCTGATGAATTACTGGTTGCTAGATTAATATTATATCGATTAGGAGAATTCCCTGTGAATAAAGAATTGTTAAGAAAAACAAAAATTCATAAAGTATTAAAATGTATATTAAGAGATCCGGAAATGGAATATCCTGATAGTTTTAAATTACATGAAAGATGTGAAGAATTATTATTAAAATGGGATCCAATAGTACAAGAATTGAAAGTGGAAAAACTGAATATTGCAACAAATGATATCAAAGAAAGTTCTAACAATGGTAAAAATGGTGGATATAAGAAATCCCAAGAAGATACTGAAGGGTCAGTAATTGAACAAACAATTGTTGATATCGAACCTAAAAAGGAGAATCCCGTATCCAACAAATCTTTAAGTGATAGAACACCAACTTCAGTTGAAAGTTGAAATTGATTTATTCTAGTGTGTTGATAGATTTATTTCCATTTATATTTCCAGAAATAACAGTAGCAATATTCCAAATATTTGTTGGGATATTATGCTCAAGAGTTTTTTAGAAGTTTGAAGTTTTATTAAAGTTGCAAATTTCTTTTTATTTTGTATACTTTTAAACTGTGATTATTGTGTTATAACTAAGTATATGTATTATTATTAATATTAAAGTTTTATATTTCATGATGTTGTAATTTTATTAGTAAAATACTGCTCTACTTGACATATAAATATCGTTTAACTTAATACTTTGAAAGGCGGAGGTGAATAAATATTTCACAAAATATTTAAAGTAGGGTAACCCTAATTCACCCAGGTCGTACCAGTATACAATTTACTATGAGAATATCAAATCATATACTGACTACATCCAATCATCAATACTTTATTCGTAAAATTTTTTTTCACATCGCCAATTTTTTTTGTTGGAGTGCAATTTCTCAATGGACACGAACAAATGCGAACCAAAAAAAAAAATCTTTTTCTCTCTTACTTCTTTCCTTTCTTTCTTTCCCCTTCTTTACTATAAGTTAATAATTCCAAGATGGCTGAAGAAGACGTATGTTTATTTTGATAGTTAATCAAGTCTAGACAGATTATTGAAATTTTAAATGACAATTCATAAAGTTTACATTGGGAATTGGGAACTAGTATATTCTAAGGATGGCAATGAAAAAGATTTCAGGGGATTTCGTGAAAATCGAGAGAAAATTTTTTGGTGAATTTTCTTTTTTTTTTTTTTTTTGGATACCAACCATATCTAAATCATCAAACCGTTTTAATGTTAGATGTTTATAACTAATTCTTTTAATGAAAAGACTGGTTGAAGACCGAATAATGAATTTGACTTCTTTTTTTTTTTTACAAATACTTCTAGGTTTTAAGTATTGCTTGGTATTATGGTTACATATCCCTCACATAATTTAGATCCAGTTTTTTTCTTTTCATTTGATAAATTCGAAATGTCTTGGCTATGTTGTTTACACAAATTTACTAACATGTCTCTAGCACACCTTTGAAACCGCTGATGCCGGTGCTGCTTTAACCTACCCAATGCAATGTTCTGCTTTAAGAAAGAACGGTCATGTTGTTATCAAGGGTAGACCATGTAAGATTGTTGATATGTCTACTTCCAAGACTGGTAAGCACGGTCACGCTAAGGTCCATTTAACTGCCATTGATATTTTCACTGGTAAGAAATTGGAAGATTTATCACCATCTACCCATAATATGGAAGTTCCAAATGTCTCTAGACAAGAGTACCAATTATTAGACATTGATGATGGTTTCTTATCTTTAATGACTCAAGATGGTGAAACCAAGGATGATGTTAAGGTTCCAGAAGGTGAATTAGGTGAAAAGATTCAATCTGAATTTGATGAAGGTAAAGATTTATTAGTTACTATTATTTCTGCTATGGGTGAAGAAGCTGCAATTTCTTATAAGGAAGCCCCAAAGGGTAACTAAGTTACTTAGAAGGTTTTAGTGTGTTTTTTTAGTATAAAGAGAAATTCCTTTGTAAAATTTTTTTTTGTATTTAGTAATAACATCTTCTATAGTTTGAATAAATTAAATCTACTAAGATTTGAAAAGTGGTGTACTCGTGCGAGTGTAAGTTGGAAGTTATAGATTTTAAGAAGAGTTTAAAGATTGATTGAAGAGTAGTTATTGATGGCATGTAGAAACTGTTAGTGGTTTAAAGAAGCATTATATTAAAGCGATGGGACTGGGGTTATCTTCTTCTGTTCTGTGTTCAAAGAAGCATTATATTAAACCGTTGTGCCTTGGTAATCCCCTTCCTGTTCTTATTAGCTAAAATCAACCAAGAAAACTTACAGTCAGGAGAAAGTTAATAACAAACGTTTTAGTAATTAATATTGAAATAACCCTTGAATACGAGAGTATTAAATTTACCCCTGTAATTTTTGCAATGTATGACAAATAGCCGTTATTATAAATTCTCGAATAATTTAGATAAATCAAAATAAAATTGATCACGAATCTTGATTGTTTTCAACGTAAAATTCCGGATCATATCAATAATTGAAATTTCATTTGCATAATTCAGCCATTGTTTCAAAAATAAATGATCTACATAGTAAACTGGTAAAGGACGTTCCAAGGAGTTTGTATTACATTTGCTAAGGGGCTGACTAAACAAACTAATACAGCCTTGATATAGTAAAACTCTAGATAATGTAATGACGTTTCAACAAGGCTAGAATTTTCCTGTGGCATATTATATTGGTTGGTGTTAATTTACGGGGAACAACGCCTTGCAACCATGTGAATCAACAAAGGGGTGGGAAGTTTAATGGAAAAAAAAATAAAACTACAGTTTTAAAACATTACATCATTTTACTAAAGGAGATTCATGAATGGGAATTACTATAATTAGGTAAATCATAGTAATTTATATTTCTTTTCCTGAATAAGAAATCAAGAATTCCAAAACAACGTGATTGCTAAAAAACCACACAAGCCTTCCCCCACAAAAACAACCAAAAACAAGAAAAGAAAAAAAAGAAAAAAGAAAAGACTTAAGCTTATGTTGATGATTACGCCATAAGTAATAAGGAAAAAAGAAAAAAGAAAGAGGGATTTATGCTATCATTTGCCTGTTATGAGGAAATGTAAGTACGAAACAAACATGATTATTTCATTTTTCATGACTAAATGAAAAGTTTAAAAGATTAAGCCAAGGTTAAATATCTCTCTTTCCTCTTAGGGAGGGGGACCGTCCCGTTAGGAACACTCGGAACAAATTGGATGACTGCAAATGAACAAAGGGAAAAGAATGAATCCACAGCTTAAACCCCCAATGGGTTTAAAAAAAAAACTAAAGACATCATCCATTTCGTTTCAGTCTTCAACTACCAACACACACCCCCTCTCTCTCCTTTTTATATTTTTAAAACCTTTTAAGCTTATGTTATTTTTTCCTATATAAATTCACTTTAATTATTTAAACGTTAATCATTTCTCCTCAATCTTAAAACAATTTAACAAACACATCAACTTCAATTTACAATTTACAATTAACAAAAAAAAAAGAATTAATTTAATTTAAACTTTTTATTTTTGAAGTATTTGGAAATCATTCTTGTTTCCCTTTATTTAAAACTCAAAAGTTTCGTTACCAACACGGTTTAAAAATATTTGTGCTTCAATTTCTCTATATTATTGGTAACTTAAATGACAACTTCATTTATACCTACAACAACATTTGGGGGTTCTCTTACTACAACAACAACCACTCAATCAACTATAACCCCAGATTCTACAAATGATTTTTCTGATACAACAGGAACATCAAACCCCAACAATTTTACAGGAATACCTCCTTCAAGTATATTATTCTTTCTTGCTGTTACTGTGGGAGCTATAATTGCTATATTATTTGTATTCTTTACCCTTCGATATTTTGTTCGAGCAAAATATGGGGTTTATAGTAATGCATTTCCTAGTAGGAGAATGTTGGATGGAGCAATTGTCAACCCTCCAGCTAATGATACTAGACAAATTCAAGAACAATTGGATTTTATTAGAAGTAATAGAATAATTCGAGAACAAGCATTATTTGGAGCATTGACTGAAGAAGAAAGAAGGAGGAGAAGGAGAATATTAAGGAGAAGAAGAAATAGATATTCTAAAATGAAAAAATTAACTATGAGAGAAGTGGAATTGTTATTCCCTGTTAAAACATATTATGATTGGTTGCATGGAGGTAAAGAACGTGATGTTGAACATCGAGAAGATATACTACGAGAGGAAGAATCTTTAGACAACAGTACTGATGGAACTGTGGAAGCACAACCAACAAACGATATCAATACATCTGTTCATGTGGATGATGAAATTGAACCTGTACATACTTTATATTCCACTAATAATTCGATAACTATAGATCCAGGAACTTCTACCTCAATCAAACATGATATTGAGATGAAAGAAGTTGATATTAATAATTCAGTAGATTTAAGTGAAAATGAGAATGAGAATGAAAATGAAAATGAAAATGAAGAATTACATTTCACTTCTGGTTCATGTGCCATTTGTTTAGAACAAATTGAAGATGAAGAATCTGTTCGTGGTTTAATTTGTGGTCATGTATTTCACTCTACTTGTTTAGATCCTTGGTTAACTAAACGTCGCGCATGTTGTCCCATGTGTAAACGAGACTATTTATTTAAACGAGATTATCAAAATAATGGTGAGACAACTGATGAAAATAATAACACGAATAATAGTGATACAGAAGAAAATGATGAAATTGAAGAAGAAGAATTTATGAATATTACTCTTGAAGAGTTAAGAAATGATCCTACATTACAAGCAATGTTACAAGAATTGGTACCACCTTCAGCAAGAGTTAGAATAATATTAAATGATTCACAATACTCTCATTTAAATCTTGAGGAAGAAGCTAATCAAGTTGTAAGGGAGAAATATAGTTGTTTTATAAAGAATATTTGGTGGAAATTAATGGGGATTTCCAAGAGGGATTTTTTCAATTGGGCAGTTTTAACTAGAGTTCGTCAATATAGACAAGATCATCCACCTGAGAATACTGAACAACTGGGGACAGAACAGTCAGAAACTCCAGAAACCAATCAACAGGAGACTACACAGACCGAACAAGAAGTTGATATAACTGAATCAAGAAGTATAGTTGAAAATAGAGTTTAATTTAATGTATTCAACAGGATTATATTATTTATTCATTTCCATTCATTTCTTTTCTCTTTTGTTTAATTTAATACATTTGCTAATTGCTAATACCCCCATATGATCTGATATAATTGTATTGGTGATATTTCCTGCATATTAATCTCGGATTTAAACGAAAGGCAGAAAAATTTTTTTTTTCACATTTGATATATTAACTTGACTACACTTTTTCAATAAGCTTCACCGGATATTACTATAGATAAGAAAACAAATCGTATTCTATCTATATATTCTTATTGAAGCAATACTCAAACAAACACAAACACCCAAAAACAAAAACAAAAACACACACCAAACTAATTAAAAGATATTCAAAATGGCACCACCAAAAAAGGGTATTAAAATGGACATTGGTTCATTCTTGGCTGATGAATCATTAGGAGGAAGTTCTTGGGCTGATGAAGAAGTTGATTTAACTTCTATTGAAGCATATAAATCAACCACTGCTGCTCCTATTGGTAACGCTGCAGGTACTAGAGGAGCTTCTGGTGGTGTTTCCTCAGGATGGGGTGTTTCTGATTCATCAACTGGTACTTTTTCTTCAGGGGAAAGACGTGAAAGAAAAGAATATCCTATTCCTGATCAACCTCCTTATCGTGCCCGTGTTGGTAATTTACCATGGGATGGAATTGTTGAAGATGATGTTGTTAGATATTTTGAAGATAGAATGCAAGCTAAAGATATTATTAGTGATGTTAGATTACCTACTGATAGAGAAACTGGGAAATTAAGAGGATTTGCCTTTATTACTTTTAGTAGTAGGGAAGTTTTAGAAGAATCTTTAAATTTAAATTTAAGTGAATTTAATGGAAGAAGAATCTTTGTTAATGTTGCAGCACCACAAAAAGCTGAAGAAGGTGATTGGAAAAGAAGTGGCCCATTAGGTGGTAGAAGAGAAGAACCTCAGTTAGATTGGGGATCAGCTAGAAATACTCAAGCTGCCTTACCACCAAGAGAAAGATCTTTTAGAGGTGAAAGAGGTGAAAGAGGTGATAGACCAGAAAGACCAAGAAGAGAAGAGCCAGAATTGGATTGGGGTTCAGCTAGAACAACTCATGGTACATTACCTCCAAGAGAAAGATCTTTTAGAGGTGGAGATAGACCAGAAAGATCAGAAAGACCAAGAAAAGAAGAACCTGGATTAGATTGGGGTTCTGCAAGAGCATCTCATGGAACTTTACCACCAAGAGAAAGATCCTTTAGAGAAAGATCCGACAGACCAAAGAAACAAGAACCTGAGTTGGATTGGGGTTCAGCTAGATCAAGTCATAGTACATTACCACCAAGAGAAAAAAGTAATAGATTTAAGAAAGAAGAACCAGAATTAGATTGGAAAAGAGGTCAACCTTTACAAACACGTAAGACTTCTAGTGCTGGTTCTACTTCAAAGGAAGAAAAAAAATCTGAACAACAACCAAAACCTCAACAATCTTCTTATAGTGTTTTAGCTAGTCTTGAAGGTGATGATACTGATTCTGAAGAAGAAGAACAAACTCCAGTTAAACAAGAAGTAGAAGAATCAGTTTCTCAATTAGAAACTCAAACTGCCAACTTGTCTGTGTCTGATGTGAAAGAAGATACTGAAGGTTGGGAAGTTGTTGGTAAATAAGTTTAAATTATATGTATAGTATTAAGACCCTCAAACGTTTCTCTATTTTTTATAGATTATAATTCAATTTGTATGTTTAACCAAGTGCAGTATAAAGAACGAACAACCAGAACCAAGTAACAAGCAAAAAAAAAATGTGTGCAACGTAAAAAACTGGCAACACATTTTATTCTTTGTCAACTTTTCAAGTAAAGTTAGCCAAAGTGGTTTTAGTTAGAATAATGACTGATAAACAGATTAACCTAGCGGAGGGTATAGAAAGTTATTACTTAATTGATTCAACTCGTATGTTACTTCTTTAGCTTATGTTCAAGTACTTTTACTAACTATATCTAGGTATTTATAGACAACCAAAACCAACACCAATAGATAATTTATTAAAACTATATGGACTAGAACCTATAGTAAAATCTTTAGCACGTACAAATCCAGATGGTACTAAGGGAGTCAAACTTCGAAAGTCTTATAAAAATCATATTCAAGATTTACCTGGGAAACATCAAATTGCCCCCTTAAAACCAATACCTCCTGGATTATTAGAACCAGGACCGGATATTGATATAATAAAACCAATAGATTCAGAATTATTAAATAAGGCTATGAAATTTGAGAAAACTCCTATAAATGGAATACCGGGGTTTAATACTGCAGATTTAGCAATTAATGATCAACAAATGTTAATGAGGGGGGATGATTTATTTGAAAATGACGAATATGCCAAAAAAAATAAACGGAAAAAGAAAGTTCAAAATGGAACTGATCCAAAAAGACAACATGTGTAATAACCAATATGTATAGAAAAGTCAGAGGGGGGTGAGTGGAAGAGTGCGGGAAGGAGTGTACTAACCAAATTATGTATTATATATATATATATATATATATCTATAAATATATTGTAAATATATTCTAAATTAATCAGATGAATCACTATCTACTAAATCTCGAATATTAATAAACTCACTATATCTTTTTAATTGTTTTAAATGGGTTAAATTAACTTTTGGTGATTTTATTATTGATAACTTATTAGTCAAAAGCTTAC
Organism: Spathaspora arborariae UFMG-19.1A; assembly: GCA_000497715.1. Taxonomy (NCBI): domain Eukaryota; kingdom Fungi; phylum Ascomycota; class Pichiomycetes; order Serinales; family Debaryomycetaceae; genus Spathaspora; species Spathaspora arborariae. The sequence continues at coordinate 307,413 of KI547138.1, forward strand.
CAGTATGATTTAATAACGTTTTTGTAATTTGTTTTTCAAATACTTTAGTTATTTCTAATAATGACATTATTTGATGTTGAATATGAATTTCAGGCATATCTAATAATAAATCTGAAACATTGAATATTCTCTTATATCCTTTATTTAACTTAAGTGACACTTGTAAACTTATTGAATTAACTTTTAAAGAAACCACAGAAAAGTAAGTCTTTGAACGTTCAATCATAGCTTTAATTTGAAAATCTTCTACAGGTTCTTCTGAATTTGATGAGAGTTTCTTAGAACTACTTCCTTCCAGTCCAAGTCTCCCACTAAGTATATCTTCTTCTTCTTCTTCCACAACTTTCTTTTGCGTTAAATCATGAGTTATTTCAAGGATAGGACTTTGCTTTGATTGGAATATAAAATCCATTAATTTCTTACCAGTTGTTTCATCTAATTTGATATTTAACGGCATAGAATTAATCTCTACATTTTCAACAATCTTAATCCCTCCAACAGATCTATTCATGGTCCAGATTGCGTCAATCATATTCTCGGATTTTTCATGTTCCTCAAGTTTGAAAGGCAGAATAAAATCAGGATACTTGGCATGGGGTATAAGATTAAACCCTTGCATTATTCCAATTTCTACTCGATTAATATTTGATCCTCCTTCAAGTTCTTTACGTTTGTATGTTCCTCTAGCTAAGGCGAAATCCATAATTGGTGTTCGATCATCTTCTAAAATGTGTAAGATAATTTCATCAGCACGAACTAACCAGAATCGTTGTAATGTTTTTGAAGAATCATCACTTAGTAAATCTCCCGTGAGCAATGTCTTGAATAACAAAAAGATATCACTTGATATTTCATTCTTTTCAAGAGTAACTAATAAATAATTATTCAAATCTTCATTAGAAAGTTCATTTCGGAAGCTATAATTATGTGATAACATATTCAACATCTTATAATAAGTTTGCATTTGTATCAACCTATCATTTAATGAATTTAAATCTTGAAAATTAATTGAAAATTTCAACTTTTCTAACTTATGATGAAGGATTCTACTCATTGGTTCACTATAGAAAAGTAAACTTAGTACAATAACATACAATGTAAAATATTGACTTGATGTAGAAGTAATAACCACTGATGGTGCATCAATACGAAGTTTTTTAGGACAATCGACATCTTCATGAGCATCAGCAAAATCTGCCAGATTTAATTCTGAGAAATGAGAAGTGGCATCGTTAATTTGAGCTAATTTACTTCCAAGAATTTCCATTTCATGGTATAATAACGTTAATGAAAGTTTTTCGATTAATAATTGATTTTTACCTGCCCATTTCCCATCAAGAGTAATTTCTGTTCCTAACCAAGGTGGCCAATTTGATTTGGCTCCATAGTTTATTTCAGCAATGACTAAATTATCTGAACCAATGATATCTTCCTTGTTTAATACAAAAACTGAAGCACCTCCTAAAAGTACACCATATCTTGTTTCAAGCAATTCTGAAGTGATTGAATTGTCATTTATCGATAAAATTTTACCTTCTATTGAAGGAGCGGATATTATAACTACTGAACCAGGACAATCTCCACTTTGTAATTGAATTTGAGGAGATATCAATTGAATTAAATAATCTTGAGATATTCTCTCTGTAGTTCTCTTTCGTTTAAGAATATTATCAAAATTTTCAAGTCGATATTTACATGTTGATTCTTTACGTTTGGAAAATTCAACTGATCGTCTAGCTCGAGCCAATTTACTTATAACATCGGAAGTCAGGGATAAATCATCATTTAAAAATTCTTGACTAGTTTCAATAATTCTTTCCAATGTAACTATTGATTCATGGGATAAAAACTTATTCATTGATGTTCGTAATTGTACAAAATGAAGATATTTCAATGTTAAATTCCTACTTGTAAAATTCCATTTTAATAACATACTGAAAATTGTAAATTTATTATGATAATATTCCACATGAGAAACACTTGATTGTAAACTACGGCCTGATCCTTTCCATTCATGTTCCAATTTATTAACCTCACATTGAAGAAAACTAATTCGTTCTTTCAATTGTCCTGTACCTATTTTCTTTCTGGTGTTCTTTTTAATCTGTCTCTCAAGTGCTTGTATTCTTGAATTCAATACTTCAATCTGGGGTTCAAATGGGTTTAACTTACTTAATCGACAATCATGAATCACTTCATCACCAAATGGATGTTGAGAATGAGTATCTCGATCATATGTAAATCTATGACAATACATTAATGGAGCCACGGTGACTTTTCGATTACAATTTTCAAGTGAGGGTAAGAAACTCTCTTGATAATCTCGAATATCAAACCATTTCTTATCATTGTCAAAAATATCATATGTATTTGAACCATCATTATTCATATGGTGAGAGTATAAGTTTTGCATAAATGTAGTATGGATAACTCGTAAGTCAATACCAAATAAATGTATTTCTCCAATATTAAAGTTCATCTTCATGATACGAGAATTCTTCAGAAGTTCTTCATTGTATATTGCTGCAGGTTCTTTCCTTTGATGTAAATCCATTGAGAATAGATTTACTTTCCCTCGTAATCCAACGCAATCTACTTTATCTTCAGTCATATCAAATTCATCTCTGTGTATATGACTTATAAATAACAGTTTCAAATAAAATGAAAACTTATTCGTGACTAAATGTTGAGAAAGTTTCACTGATTTTTTAGCTTCATCAAACATATCTCCTTTTCTAATAGGTAGCATCAAATTCCCCGAGAATAAACCCCACCACTTGAAAAATTGTTGGAAAGTACCAGGAGTTAAATGAACTGTATTATAACTTAATTCACTGCTGGCATTTACTGAATATGCCATATGGATATAATCACTTCGAAATCCCACATACGAATCATGTTCACTTCCACAATAATCAGGGTTATATAGTTGTATTTGATGATGTGGAGTAAACTCATCTGTTCGTTCTCCTTGGTTTGTTCTTTGTAATAAAAATCCTAGTCGATAATTAACTCCTCCACTAAGATTAATCACAGTCTTACCAATGATCTTTTTAGCATAATCGAAATCAGGTTTATCAGTTTTCTCTAAATAATAACCAAATATTGAACTTATAACCTTGTTTGAATCAGACAAGTATACGGAATCCTTACTCTTTCTCGTCCATGATAATAAAGGTGCTCCGAGATAATTTGGAATATACCATGATATATTATCAGCATGAATATCGAAAAAACTCGTAGGATCATCTTTTTCATTGATTGTCCATACAACGTTCTTGCGGAATGACAAGACAAATCCTGATGCAGTATTGAATAACTCGTAGGGATCTCTAGAACCCTTGAATCCAATTTCTAAACTTTTTCTTGTGATGATTTTAAACCTTCCATGAAATATTAACTTTAATTGATCCCAGAATCCCAACAGTTTCGAAGGATCTATAGTTGGACTTGAAAATTGGTCGAAATTGAGCATGAATTGTTGAATAGCAAAGTTATAAGAAGTACACCATATAAACCTCGTTGGATAATCTGAATTAAACCACCAATTCAAATCCATATACGTTTTAACTTTCGCAATTATCTTTTCAATTGTTATGATATTCCCTTCTGGTTTTGGTGTCATTGGGAAATCCATAATTTGTAATTGTTCCGCTGATGTTGTGTATGTCTTAGTAATTACTATATGTCCATCTAATGTTAAACTTGGTTTTGATTTATCTTTGTTTCTTGGGGCATGCCATAATGGTAAGGGGTAATCTCGAAGATGTAACCTAAGTTCACCCAATTTAAGATCAATATACATAGGTAGAAGTAATGAGTATTGGGTGTCTTGGGGTACTCCCTGACCCATTTCATAAATAAATTGACTTAATGAATTATCAAACCTTGGCTGGGTTAATTTCAAATCAAAATTATCGATGTAGATAGTGAATAAAGGAGGATCTAACGAATATGGAAGAATACCATCATGTTGATAATTCATTTCTTCCATGCCAAATAAATATTTTTGATTGGTAATTATTTCTTGATGTAATTGATTTCGATATACTTTAACTTTTCTAATCCATGAATTACTTATTGTTTCATGTAAATGTTGTAATTTGGTGAAATACTCACTTGAATCAAGTGATTCTTCCTCTGCCCTAGTCTCAAAAAGGCTGGACAATTCCAATCGTTTCTGCTGTTCTAATTTCCCTAATTGATATATCATATTTAATTGAACTTCAAAAGGATCATCTTCCATAATGAACTTAACATGTTTAGATTTAATATATAACTTAGGTAATTTCAATGCACTTTCTAATTTTGGATGAATTATATTCAGACGAGATTTAGCATTGAGTAATCTCACCAAGTTCTTGGAGAATTTATATAATATGGCAATATTATCAAAGACTTCATACACTATGAAATTATGTGGTTGTGCAAATAAAATTGAGTATGAAATAATATCAATTTTTAAATCAGTGATGGTACGTGGTATTTCAAATTCAATATTTAATTTATCCATACAACTTAATCGACAATATTTATCTTGAACAAAGGGTGAATCAGCTAGTAGTCGAACTAATGCAAGGGATATAGTCACTTGTTTATTAACATTTAACAATATCTTGAATGCTTGCAATTTAACGTTTAAATCGTCTTTAAGTCCAAGTATTATCTCGATAGTTCCGATTTCTAACTGATAACAGAAGAATGAAAGTATTGAATCAGGTGTAATTTCCGGTGATGGACTATTAAAATCTTTCGTAAGGTTCAAATGAATCAATTTCAAAGGTTGGATAATGTATTCATTGACGAGATATATTGCCCCTACCAATGTAAATAACTTATATCTGTCGTAATCAATCACAATCTTACCAACTTCCGATTCAACAATTAACTTGTTTCTATTATTTCTAACTGCCTTAGTAATTTGTTTAATTGAATTAATCAGTAGTACATTCAAATACTTTGTTCGTTTAGATACATCATTATGACAAGATATTCCAATATTCTCAAACTTATTAGTCATACTCCAATAAACATATTCTGAAGCTAGCGTATCTAAAGATTCACTCGAACTTGAAGGCGATATACTTTCCATTTGATTCTTTAACGTGACATTCCCTGATTCTATGCATAAATTCATCTGTCGTAATTCATGATTATCATCAAAATCGACCAGAAATTTACTAGTATCCAACAATTCATCTTTATTAAGTAAAACTGATCGTGAACCAAGTAATATATTCAATTGTGATAATATTAAATTAATCTCAACTAACCAATGAGGTAAATGTTTAAAAATCTCATCCTCAAATGTGAATTGACGTGTACTTTTTCGAAGTAAGTATTGTTGTAGTTCATTCAATTGTTTATTCAAAGATATATTAATCACGCCAATTTCAATGTCGGTCTCAGCCATCTTCTTTAGATCAACCAATAGATAATTCATGCCTTTGAAAATATCAATGTTTGTTAAATCTACAGTTAATTCATTCAAATGCATTGAAGTTTTAACTTTCAAGTTCTTCAACACATCTAGTTTCAAGTTAAAATAACTTAATTTCACAATCTGTTTACGTAATATTTCATTGTTGAACTGGTTAGCTAATATACCTGACTTTTCATGATATTCAACATTTGGATACAATATTTGACAACTTGATTCATAATCTCGTGAGGCAGTAGTCAACATTGTAAAATTCAATAACGAATATGAGAAATTTAATATTTGGATGTTTTTATTAGGTTCTTCACAATGTCTAATAATCAATCTTGGTTGTTCAATAACTAATTTTATATCTAAATGAGGATAATATTCATTCAAGTATCTCCATACTATTTCTCGTAATGGTTCATGTTTATTAGATTCTGTAGATAAGGTAGACATAGTATCTCCTTCCAAATATTCCAAATCACTTTCATAACTTCCATCACCAATTGATTTCTTGATCTTTTTCAAACGTAAATACTTTCGTAATAGGACAATGTTGTAAATTATAAAACTCAATTGTCGTGTACTTAAATCAACAATAGGAGTGCTTGCCGAAACATATACTTCTACAACACAATTCTTAAATCCTTTTGCTTTGACGATTAAATCCAAAATATTGGTTTTATAAGTAAGGGCAAAATTAGGAATATTTAAAATCTCTTCATGATCTGTCCCTAATGTTCCATCTTCTAATGTAATTTGCTGACTTACTAATCCACGTAACATATGTACTGAACATGTTAAATGATATGGACGATCTACTTTTGGGTTAAACAATACTTCAAAACCAGCCAGTTCTGTAAATAATCTAGTGAAATTGAAAGAAATTGATTTGGTATGGATTTCAAGCGAGGTTTTGGGGGTATCATCCTGAAAATATTGATTCATATCTATATTATTCTCTAATGTGGCAAAGGGAATATCTGTAATTCGACAATTTTGAAAATTAATATTGAAATCAGTAACTATAGCATGGATTGTCTTGTAAAATATTTCCACACGTCGTATTGCTCTTCGTTTGAGATATTCTACTACTTCTGGTGTTTGTTTGTGTGGTTCTTCTGTGATATTATCTAATACTCGATAATACTTTATGAAATTGAATGTCAGGAGATTACTTCCATTTATATTTAGTTTCAGTGTTAACTCCCTAAGGGCTCCGTTGGCGATATCTACCAGGAATTTAACCTCAATTCGAATTCCATCTATAGCTATTGGATTTATAACATCTGTTGTTGTTGTAGTAGTAGTTGTATGTAGTATTATATCATTTATAGTAATTTCGTTGTTTATTTTCAATTTATCACTATACCGTTTACTGTACCTTGTCTTCAAAGTAAACCTTAAATAATCAACAGTATATTTATCTTCAGGTGAAGTATTCACGGTTGAATGACGTAATTCTAAATCAATAGTAGGAACATGACATACAAGAAACTTAACCAAAGATTTCAAGATAAAGTTTTTTGGATAAATATTCAATCTTTCAGAGATATCCAATTCTGGCATTGGTTCATTTGAATAACTTTCTTTATTTAAGCTAATCTTCCCATGTAGTGTAACCTCTAAATCGTCAATAATTAACATTCTGGTATTCCCCCAAAATCTAAATCTAACTGATCGTAAATTAATATCAAACAGTTTAGCTCGTAAACTGACATTATTAAACAGTATTCCGTTATTAATACTTATAGAACCTAAATGGAATCCAGTTATACTGTATATTATCAACCATAAAATATACCAAGTTAGGAATATTATAAAGAAATAATAGACTATTTGGTCTGAACGAGGGTAGTCTAAGTTTATTGTCATATTTTAACCAACTTCATATGTTAATTGTTTTAGTTAAGTTGTTTTTGTAAAGCGATTGTAGTTTTTGTATTTGTATTTAGTATTTAGGGGTTTACAATGTTTATCTATTTAAGTTTTGCTGTATATAAAGAAAACAAAAACAAAAGCCAGCATGGGAATTTACGAACTATTTCCGCACGCAAGTTTAAGCCGTTCGACTTTCTTCCACCAGAATGGAAGCATGGAAGAATAGAAGAATGGAAATCTTTAAAAGTATACTTACACTGGTAAATCACTAGGTATACTATATATTATAGGTATTCTGCAAGGATGAGTGATGTGGTTATCTATGTGGAGTAGTATCTAATTAGAATTTTCTTGGTATGAACGTTAATTAGTAAAACGTTACACAAAATAAATAATGGAGGGGGAAGGGGTTACGATAACGATTCTAGATCTATTCCATACATATTAGAATAACATCGACAAGTCAATATAAAGTTTCGATTAACTTGAAATTGGTCAAGGTAATAACAATTAAAAGGGTTATTCTTTTTTTTTGCTTGTTTGTTTGTTTGTTTCTGTTTTGTAACTTACCAGTCTTTTAATGTTTTTGGTAAGATATATATATATACAAAGATTTGCAGAAACTATGAGAAACTATTCAGAAACATATATGGTTATTATTCAATATCTAATGTACCAAATCTACATTAAATATCGTACCATTACTCTTGTTATTGTTTTAGAATCAACATTACCTGTAGAATGTGTTAACCAAAATAAGATAAGAGGCGGTGCATGTGTTTGCATGTATATATCACGTGCAACTAATTAGGGTTGCGACCTAATCACGTCCTGCACAGAGAACACCAAAACAAAATGAAATTACAATCTCTTTGTTCATAGTAATTTTTACAGTTTTTTGTAGTGCACTTTTACAGGTTACAACTCCTCATTGAAACTTGGTGCGCGCACGCCCCTTTCTGTGAAGTCCTGGCATTGTAACATAGACACAGTGCGATTCCACACCATATAGTGTGAAAAATTTTTTGTTAGTAAAATTACCATAAAGAAAAAAATTTGAGATTTTAATAGTATTTTGCTCTTTTCTATTAACCAAGAATCAAAAGTATGTTTGAATATAATATACATGGAGAGAAGAGATAGTGTAACAGAGATGTGGACTTATAGTATAACTTAAAGACTGTTGACTTGAATGATGTTGAAGTATTGAAATATTAGAAATGTTGAAGTGTTGAATGACTAGAATCTACCAGAACAATCAAACCATATACAAGAACAACTACATAAACGACAAAACAATAGAAACAACTACATCTTCACTTTGAAGAAGAATGCATCAGAGAAGTAGTGTCAGGATAGACTAAACTGATTTAACAAGATCTCTCCCTATCTTATCCATATTATATGCTGTAACTATATACTAACAAACTATTCTAGTGGCTGCTTCTTTACCACACCCAAAGATTGTTAAGAAATACACCAAGAAGTTCAAGAGACATCACTCTGATAGATACCACAGAGTTGCTGAAAACTGGAGAAAGCAAAAAGGTATTGATTCATGTGTTAGAAGAAGATTTAGAGGAACTATTCCTCAACCAAACATTGGTTATGGTTCTAACAATAAAACCAAACATATGACTCCTTCTGGTCACAAGGTTTTCTTGGTTAAGAATGTTAAGGATTTAGATGTTTTATTATTACACACCAAGACTTATGCTGCTGAAATTGCTCACAACATTTCTGCTAAAAATAGAGTTGAAATTGTTGCCAAGGCTAAGAAGATTGGTGTTAAGGTTACTAATCCAAAGGGTAGAGTTTCTTTACAAGCTTAAATATGAAAACTAATTCACTTTTAATATTTATATAAAAATTTGTTTTCTAATTGGGTTTATACATCTTTCACAATCAATGTACATTTACGTCTAAAAAAAAATTGAGTAATATTAAAATGTATAAAACAGTATAAAATTAACAAACAAACTAATTAATTATCTCTTTTTCCTAACAGCACCACTTATTTGAGCATTACTTACTCCTGTATGATTATGTTTCTTTATCTTGTATCCTAAATCACATGTACCATCTTTATCCAACATTAAATCAGCTAAACTTTTAAGAAGTTTTGGTTTTAATTCAGCAAGAGAATGCGTATCAGATTTATCTAAATCATCAGAAGATTGTTGATCTTTTTCTTCACTTGAAGTATTCTCCGATACTGTATCTTTACCTAAAGAAGTTTGTAAATCTGATTGCAATGAAGTATCATATTGTAATGATGTGTCATATTGTAACAAAGTATCATGTTGTAAAGAAGCTGAAGAATGGTCTCGATGAACTTTTGTTTCCATTCTCGGTATAGGCAAGGGGAATATTGAAGTTTCATCACCAACATCAGGTGACATTGGTTCATCCAATTTCTTTTCCTGTTCTTCTTCGTGTTGTTCTTCTTCATGTTGTTCTTCTTCATCGACATTCTCAGGTATTTCATGCATTTCTTCAACTATATGTTCATCAACAGCAGGTAAACTTACATTAGGAGGTATTTCCGGTTCAATTGGTGAGGCCGGAATAACAGGGGTAGGAGCGACTTTAGTATTTGTGATACTATTGTCAGTAGAAGTCTTTTTAGAACTTGTGCCTACATCCAACATAGATTTAACTCGACGTACACCACCATTAATATCGGGCGTAGAACTTGTAGTTGAGTCAACTGGTGGCGTACCCATAGCTTCATTTGATCCATGTCTTGATCGCTTAATTTCATTTATTTTCTTGGTGACATCTCCAAGATCCAACATACTTCTCAAAGAAGAATTAGCAACCATTTCACTTGAAATTTCTTCTTCAACTCGAGTAACTTTATTAGATGTTGCTCTACGAGAAGGAGCTTGAGAACCAGCCACGGAACCAGCAGTGGAATATCCAATAGTTGATGCAATTGAAGGACCCGATCCTGGCATATTCTCGCCTGTTCCAGGTAGGACAAATGGACTTACTTGTTGATCTGGATGTTCATATATACACATTTCCAAAGATTGAAACCAAGGATCATTAAATAATAATTCAAAATCATATCGGGTCTCAGGTGAAGGGTCACATAATTTCCAAGCAACTCTTGATGCTCCTGTACTTTCAAATTTCGCTGCTAATTTAAATTCGCTTCCTGGACCTTTATTATATCCTGAATTTGTTCTAAATGCTTGATGATCAGAACTGAATCTCTTGTGGCTGAATTTATAATCTCTAAATGCATGATCATTAGGACTGGCATGTTGAAAAGGTACTCCACTATATACTAAACAAAATAACATCATTCCTAACCCCCAATAATCCATTTTAAATGGATCATATCCAAAATTCTTGGCTTCGTTATGGGACTTCTCTTTTAATAACATAACTTCTGGTGGGGAATAAGGAGGAGATCCAACATAAGAGTGAGACAATTTCACTGGTGATGTTAAATCTTCCGGTATTTCATGACCATATTCACTAACACCAAAATCACATAATTTAGCTAATCCATTAGCATCTAATAACACATTTTCTGGTTTAATATCTCTATGAACAATATCATGGTCATGAAGAAACTTTATTCCATATGCAATTTGTTTAAATAAACAAAATTTTTCATTCAATGGTGCACGTTTCCAACCAGGTTTCACAATTAATGAAAATAAATCTCCACCACCACAAAATTCCATAACAATTCCCCAACCACGAGTTAAATTTGTTTGACTATGAATACGAACAATGGCACTAGTATCAACTACATGACGACATATGGCGGCTTTACGATGAATGACATACTCTTTCAGAACTCGCTTATAAAATTCTTCATCAGTTTCCTTAGATAACAAGGTAAATTTCTTCAAGGCAAACATAATTTTTTTATTGTGTACTGAATTTATGATACGAACATCTGAAGAACCACCAGCACCTAATTTTTTTGTACCTACATCAATTTCGTAATCTTCTAATAAATTTACATTTTCTTGTTTTAATTCGTCTGGCAAATAATCGTTTGGGTCAGCCACAGGGTTAGCCACTACTCGTTCACCATCACGTACACCTGAAAGATAGAAACTGGTATTTTTAGGTCCTTCTTGTGTTGGATTCTTGTTTAATCCATAAGGGTTATATACAATTTTCTCAGCTGAAGTAGGTGTGGTTATATTGTTGTGGTTTGAAGGTAAACGACTATTTCTAAGTTGTTGTTGGACAGCATTTTTCGTATTTAATTGTTGTAAATGAGCAAATGTTTCTGCTTTGGTTAACTTCTTTGGATGATGGAAATGATGTGGTTGTTGTTGATGTTGATGTTGATGATGGTGCTGATGTTGTTGATATTGTACTGGAGATGCAGAACCTGAATGAGTACTTGACGGTATATGTTCTGAATTACTTCTTGTTCGCACTGGATTTGTATTATGCCGTCTTAAAGAAAATGAAGGAGTACGAATAGGTGTTTGTACTTTAATATCTGATTGATTTGGTTCATTTTCACTACTATCTTTATCCTTATGATGATGGAATATTTTCCCAAGAGCAGTAGTTGAAGAATTGGTTGAAGATGGGGTACTTTCAGGTGTTTTTTCTCTTTTGAAGATGTTTTTGATATGACGATGGTGTTGTGTGTTTGTTTGCAGGGAAGTTCTAGTCAATGGCATATTTGTGTGTATAAATTATGTGTATGTGAAGTGTGAAGTTTGTAGTTTGTAGTTTGTAGTTTGTAGTTCGAAGTTTAAAGTTTGAAGTGGAAGTTTGAAATGGAAGTTTGAAATGGAAGTTTGAAGTGGAAGTTTGAAGTTTGAAATTTGAAGTCTGAAATCTGAAGTTTGAAATTTGAAGTGTGAAGTTTGATCAGTTTGAGGTGTTTTTATAAACTAACGTTTTAGTAAAATATGTGACTTTGAAAGAAGAAGGAAGATTTAAAAAAAATGAAGTGATTTAAAATATATAAATTTGATCTATAGATAATAAGGAAAAAAAAGGTTTAAATCCCCTTTCAACAAAAAGATTAGAGATGTGAGGGGTGTGTGTAAGTGAAACTTTAGTAGATAGGTGGAATCTCAATTGATTAAGTATGAAGTTTTGAAAAAAAAAATAATTAAATTCAAGTTTCGGCCTGCGTGGGAAGATAGTGACTGGTGAGTGGATGGGAACAAAAATTAAAAAAAAACTACAAAATTCCACTTGACCTTTTTTTGAAATAAAAAATTGCCTTATTTTTTTTTAGACAAACTATTTTTAAACTGTTTTATACTTATCAAGAACCATTTAGAATCTATACACGTTGGCTTATCCAATGAAAGGGGTGCATCTGTATTGTTTAATTCATGTTAGTTGTTAACCCCCGACTTTTTTTTTTTTTTTTTTTTTGCTAGTAGTGGTAGGTTGGCTACTCGTAATTTTACCCTTTAAAACGTCATGAATTTTTCTTTTTCTTTTGGTGCTGTTTCTTTGGAATTTAATTAATTCTATTTATTATGCAACATAGATCTGATAAAATAGTTTATTTTGTAAAGCAACAAGTTAATAAAAAGAAATACTAACCTTTTTATAATTCCGAGTACACAAGTATCTAGTATGTTCAACTTATAGTTCATAGTTTCTAATTCTAGGTAAACAACTAGTCTTTTTTTAACCCCTTCTACTTATCCCACCCGGAAAATCATACATTATTGAGAATGTGGAGTGGTTTTTTTTCGCTTTCCATAACCCTGTATGTTATTAAGATTATAGTCATCAATATATCATTTAGAATAAAAGATAAGTAGATTATTTCCATTTACAAATGACGAGAATATAGCCTCGTGGCTTTGTAATTTCATCTAGGCTGTTTAATGTCTTTTATTTAGAGACTAAGATAATGCAAGTTTGTAAATTTCCATTTAGATACAGTTTTACATTAGTACTTCTCTTTCTTGGAAATTTCTTATCTTAGTTTCTAGAAGTATACTAAATTATTTTTAATGTACGTTTTGGGATTATTTTTTTACATACACTTTTCCATTACATTAACCAATAACCATTTCATTTTTACTCAGTCATGTCATTGTATATTAGATTAATTTGTTTGAAAAGTATATGAAGATGAAAGTTTATTAAAATCACGCTAGTATATCTTCTGTTGAAAGTTAATTCTTTTCCAAGTCAAACCCTTTCCAAGTCAATCCTGTTCAAAATTCTACGTCCTTCTAGACATGGTTTATATATCATGATGGTCAGACCAAAACATAAACAACAATCAATGCATCTGCATCACAGCAATTATAATTTCTCCGTAACTAACAGTATCAATCAGTATGATCACATCAGATGATTCCCCGTTTTTTGTTTAAAAATGCGCCTATGACGTCATGTGGTGCTTTTTTACCGAGTTCCGTTTGTTTTTTTTTTGTTCTTTTGCGCTCATGTTCCCAAATTGTAACGGTTTTTCCGGTTAATCATTATTTTTGTGATGTGTGCTTTTTTGCAATAAGATTTGATAAGATCATTGATTTTAGAGGTGTTGGTTTAATTGTTTTATTGGCGATATACATAATAATTTTTTAAGGGAGAGCTTAGAGCTTGAGAACAAACAGTTAGTCTGTTGATATCACTCAGTCAAACTTTCATAATTCTACTCTATCTAGTTTAAATTCGATTAAGGATTATTTCGGTTCAATTAGACAGTAAATGGTTCTTTATTCTTTGGTGCAAATTTACTCCTTGTATTCCGAAAGCTCAAAATTAACATTGCTCTATCTTCAAGCGCAAAGATACAGTTACACCTATCTGGAATGCTCCCCTTTTTTCCAAGGGGTTCTTTAATAAACCACATGATATTTTCTATTCGTTGTCAATTCAAGATAATTTCAGATAATTTCAGATAACTCCAGATAACTCCAGATAACTCCCAGATAACTCCCAGATAACTCCTATAGTTGACACAACTGTGTCAACTTACAGCAAAAAAAATTACATACATAAATTAACGGTTAATACACATTTATATAAAATAAACAATAGTATAGAAAAAAAAATATTTTTGATTGATTGAGTAGGATGGCTTGGAGGGTATTGACATTAATTAATGTTTCTCTTTTGCAATCAACGAAACGAAAATTAAAAACAAACGTAAAAATGAAAATTGAAAAAAAATTTTAAAATCACTTTTTTGATTAAGTCATTGATTATACAGATTCATCATCAGATATTTTTTGATTTCTCTTAATTTTAAAAAATCTAATTCCTCCAGTATGATCTTCAGTATCCTTAGGTTCAGGTGGGGCAGCTCTTGTAAAACTTGAATCATCAGCCAAAGTTGTTGGATTTCCAGTTTCTTCTTGATGAACTCTATCCATATGTTTTCTATATGATTGAGCAATATTACTAGCAAATGTTAATAACCAACAAATACATAAACAAACAAATGCTGCCCAAGTAACCCCTAATAATGTCGCATTAACATTAGCAGTTCTACCACCATCTCTAAATGCATTTCTTGCTAAAACAACAACAGCAGTTTCTAAAGCAGCGAAACCAGCCATAAAGAACGTTGCAAATGTAATCAAGAAAATTACAATACGGTCAATTAATTCAAAACAATAAGCTAAAAACTCAACAATTAAAGCTAAACCTGCAAATGCAAGAGCAATAATAGCAAAGGCAAATGAAAATCTACTCAAATAATAATAAGTGTTTCTATTATCAAGGAAATCTTGGGGAATATTTTCACTAGTACGGAAATTATCACTAGGAGAAATTGGAAATGCAGGACCTAATATACACTCTTCAAAATTATTTTTATCACAAACACCCCAAAAAGTCCATACACTAGTATCAGCTGGAGCATTTGGTATATCACTAGTATCGGCTCGTAACCAATAAAAGTTTCTCAACGCACTATTGTTGGTAGTACCGGAGATTACTGTTAATACTAATAATAATACTGCACCAACTAAAAAAAATTGGTTTAAAAATGTGTGAATAACTCTCATTGTAGTTGTAGTTAGTTGTAGTTAGTTGTAGTTAGTTGTTATTCAGTTGTTGTTACTTGTTATTCAGTTGTAGTTAGTTGTTATTCAGTTGTACTTTCTTGTGTAAAAAGTTAGAATACTTTAATGCAAAATGGTATAAAAAAACAAGCTATAGAAAAGAAAAGAAAAGAAAGAGAGAATCCAAAAGAAGAATTGAAATTGAAAGAAAGGATTAAAAAGGGGGATGGATGAGAGTTTTTAAACTATATTTCCCTTTGTTTTTTTTTGTCTTGAGTAGTCAGTTAAACAAAAAAAAAATAAACAAAAAAAAAAAGAATTGAACTTGAAATTTCTCCGATCACTCGTTTTTTTTGTCTGCCCTTTTTTTTATCAAATTATTTTTATATTCTTATTGTTGCTGTTTGCTGGAATTGTCAGTGGAATTGACCTTTCAAGTATGTTTGAACAGTTACTGAGTAGTAATACTTAACCAATAATCCAAAGTAAACTCTCAAAACTTTCAAGTAAACTCTTAAAACTCTCAAGTAAACTCTTAATACTCTCAAGTAAAACAAGAATTTTCCTCGGTTATGAATAACCCCCTAAACAATAGGGTCATTAAATAACTTGAAAATTCCACACAAACTATAACACAAAACAAACGCAAAGCTCTTCTTCTTCTTCTTCTTATTCTTCTCAACAATCATACACCCCAATGCATTTAGTCATATTGTTACAATCGTCATTCATTCATATGCAATCATTTTTGGAGGCTGTACTATAATTGATGTCATCTTTTCGAGGGTGGGATTCCTGCACAGAGAAGTTTCCTAATTAGGACAAGTTAATAACAAAGTCAATTCGGGGCAAAAGATTTCAGTTTTTGGGCATAGCCGCACTCTAAAACTTTCAGCAGAGAATGGAAGTAAAAAAGGATGATTTTTTGAGTGGCGGCTGAGTATGGTAGCATATTGATACTCGGGTTGCTAAACCTTGTTATAAATTTCATTCATTGCTGCCGTTGCATTGTTTAAGGATTACAGAAGTTTAATTAATTGTACGTTTTTGATCATGAGTTTAATATAAGCGAAATTATTCAAAATAAGTTATTTTTAATTTAAGTCATGCATTTCTATATTGCTCTACAAGCCTGTAAATTTGTAAACTTGTAAACTTGTAAAGCCTTCCTTCTACACGTTCTACTCTTAAAAACCTTTATTCCTGTACACTCAAATAAATACTCAAATAAATACTCAATACTCCTATACCCATTATATCTTGTCCTCGTCATCTCCATCATGTCCCCATTCAACACACCATCCATACCAAGTTCTCTTCAAACATTTCTCAGGAACATCAGTAGGCTTCGCCGAACTAGTATCACTAGTACTTGTTGATGCTTCACTTGTAGTTGACGTAATCATGGTACTCTTTGTTGGCTGTGGTTTTAATGGATTTGGTAGCTTTGGCGCATCATCTTCATCTTGATCATGTGTAACAAATCTCCAATTAAAACAATCACGACATGGTGGTTGTTCAATACATTTTGCCGTATCATTATACACCAAAATAATATCATCAATCACAGTATGAATTCTATGATTCAATAAATTAACTCGCCAACCTAAATCTGTAACCACATCATATACACATTGATATCCCGTATGGCATGCAGTTTCCATAGCATACCCAGCAACATTACATGTACTTGATACTCCATTACATACCCCCATATAAATTGGATCAGCTGTATTTCCAAAATGCCAAATATTCTCCATATAATGAGGGATTCCTGGGGGTGAAGGTAAATGTAATCTTGTACTTGCCAACATTTCTCCAGGGGCTTCAAAGGCCACAACAGGTAATCCAAATGTTCTTCCCAATAACGATGCAAGTGCTCCACCTAGTGAATGTCCCGTTACCCAAATATCATGTTTGTCAGGTGGGTATATTTCTGTGATATTACGATATAATTGTAATACTGCTTGATAATATCTATCTTCTTTTAATAATTCCTTTTCAAGACAATCTTGATTACAAGTATATGTATCTTCGTAACAATCACACACTGTAGTCCACATATATCCTACTCTCGCACAACAACATGAAAATAATAAGTTATCATTAGTTTTATCATTACCTCCAGTTTCTTCATTAGTTCCAGTTCCAGGTAATCCTGCCCCAGAAGTACCTTTAATTCCAATAACCACAGTTTTATTATCTGTACTAACAAATACATGACCTCGTAATCCCGTTTCTTCCCATCCAAAACTAATCCCATCATTTTTCTGATCAGGTTCCCAACCACCTAAATCAATCCAATCAGTTTTATTCTTGTTCTTTTCATCCAAGGGGAATTTAACATAAGCATTAGATGATATAGTAGCTAATGCAATTATCGTATCTCTATCAGTTACATTGGGTACTTTAATTTCTTCATCTACCCATTCAAGGTTTATCCGATTATGTAAATTCCCATTTTTAATAGCATATGAAAGATATGATTCAACGAAATTGGGAGTGGAACGCTCTTTTAATCGAGTAGAGATACTAGGGTTCTTGGAAATGGGAAGTTGAATAGTAAACGGATTTTTACCTTGATGTACCTTTGGCCAATCCATTTCGCTATAAATCTCTTCTAAATTGTCAGAATTGGTATTAACGTTGATCTGAGGTTGTGCGAGTTTTTGAGTGAGTGAAGTGAAGTATGATGCATGTTTATCCAAATATTCTTGTGTGATATCTAATCTATGATGTTTAGATGATCCAGTTGAATGATGGAAAATATGTTTGAGTTGTAAAGTACCTGACATATCAAGATCCTTAGCAGTGACACCTGAATTAACAAAGTATGATTGAGTATATTGGGTTATTCTTGGCCAATGTAAAGCAGCTGTAAATAGCAATAATATAAGTATGATCATCCCAGGAACAACGTGGGTAAATATCTGTTTGTCTTTCCTCCTCTTGGGAGTCTTGGGAGTCTTGGGAACCTTGGGAGTCCCCTTATGTTCAGCAATATGTTTCTCTATAGGCATGTATAACTAACTATTTGCTTCAACTAAAATAAAAATGTCTTTGTTTGTTATGTGTTGTTGATATGTGTAGTATTGTTTGCTTATCAAAAGTTTGGGGTGGCGGATAAATGTAACTTCACCGAAAAAAAAAAAAAAAAAAGAAATCATGCAAATTTTGTTGGGGAGCAACGACATTTTTCTGCAAAAAAAAAAATGTCTATTATTTCTATAAATATACTACTTGATCTAATAATTCTTGAGTATAATCCTTAAGGAGGAACTCTCTAGCTGCAATAACTCTAATATCTTTAATTAACGTAATTGGTTCTCTGGTATCTCGTTTTTCATACTCATCTTGATAACTATATTGTAAAATCTTGTACAATTTACAAACTACGTCTGAGATTAACTCAGGAGTAATTGTAAAATTATTATTATAAAATCCATTAGTTAATAATGCTGCAAATAAATCTCCACATCCATTGAAATTACATGGGATTTCATTTATAGGTATCAGAAATAGTTTATTGTTTGACGTAAACCCAACACAATATAATTGATTATCGATATTGACTGAAGATATAACAATATTTGGAATTTTGTAAGTCTTGTTAAATTCCAATATCGCATTCTTAACATCTTGCCAAGTTTCAAGTTTAGCTTCAGTCAATGTCTCAAACTCGAATTGATTTGGGGTAATTAACGACACATATCCCGTTGCAAATATATCTCTATATACAGGTATGACCTTTTCCAGAACATACAATCTTCCATTATCACCTAAAATCGGATCTACAATCCATCTTGGTTTTTCCCCACCTCTCAGCAAAATACTCACCAATTCTTGTTTAATAACTTGTAATACTTCAGCAGTAGTAGCATATCCAGTTAATATCACATCATAATCTTTAAAATCGTGAATCTTTCCTAGGCCCTTGATGATCTCAACTAACAGATCAGGAGTTGTCGGTGTACCAGTAAACGATCCATATCCTGGATGGTTGGAGTAATTTGTTGTGTTCATGGCATCTACATCCCATCCAGCGTATTGTAAGGGGAATACCATGACTCTATTTCCGACATAGCCGTGGACTACATGGGACAGGATAGATAGTAACGATTTGTTGTCCATGTTAAGTTTATTAAGAAGAGATTTCGATCTGAGATTCTTTTTTTTTTTTACATAAGAATTTTTCAGTGAGAATTATGACACATAAGAACTATCTTTGCTTAGCCTCTTAGACTCAATTAAATAAATAGGAATGTGACATTATCTAACTGTTTCCTTATTGAGGAATTAACCTAGTGCGTGTTTTCTGGTAGGTTTAATTAACTCTAGTGAAATAAGTATTCAGTTCTGATTATTGCTGCAAAATTAAAGTTTCTTGATGTGTAACATACTAATCAATTTCAAGAAACTGAAGCTTTTACAGCAACTCCAATCAACCAGATACTGTTATTACATTAGTTTTATCGTAATTAGTGGTTACTATACCCCCCACCTATATCAATTCCAACAAATTTATTTCTACTGGACTACAATGACAATTGATTTTTTAACCCAACAAAACACTCTATGAAGTCCTAGGTGATGCATAGATTGTTATCCATTAGATAACGAACTATTTCTGACTTCTGAAGTAAGCTGATCCACAATGAGGGGAAGAGCCATTTTGAACACGGGATTTGTTTTACTTCGGATTTATGTAAATTATTTCCTTTTATGTTATATCTACCGGACTAAGCCTAGTCGAAATCTCTGTGGCTTTTCCATACTGTTGTAATGTTGAAAAGATCCCTATTTGTTGGAGATAAGTTTCTTCTACTTTTTGTTTTCAGGAAATGAATGTGATTGTTGTATCCATTTTGAACATAAGAAAAATAGTACAATTACATTTTGAAAAGCCTTGTAAATGATTCAATTGATTTAAATGATTTAAATAATGGTTTGTCTTTGTTTCTAAAGTCAATAGATTGCATTATAAATTTTGTGGTCTTTGCATGACCATAGGGCTGTGTATTCGTTTGCCTTTTGATAGGACTCGCCTAGAAAATGCGAAATAAAACAAAGCTTAGATAAATTGTGTTAGTTAAGAATATCCTTTCAACTAAATCTACAATTAACTTTATGCATTTACAAGATAACATATCTACCCAATACAGTATACATCCCTGCCCTCTTTTCTTTTTTGGTTGGAAAAATCAATTTAGTAATATTCAAAAAATATCATTAATAAATTGCTGGCGTAAATACAAAAAACCTTAGAAAGGCTTAACTTACCTCCTTATAATTTAGATCCACAACAATAACCCCTATTGTAATGAAATTAGTTCTCCATCATTGTGTAGAGTGTAATTACAAGGTAACAATAAAAACACGCTTCCATGCTCTTTGCAGCTTGGGTAATTAAAACCTTGTTAAGGGTCGTGTTAGTGAGAATCCTTTTTTTTTCTTTTATGTCATTGAGAATTTGTGACATAAAACAGTTTTCCGCTTACATAATCCAAAACTTATTAACTATGGAAAAATGTTTTCCGCTTATGTAAGCGCAAGAAATTAAAAAGATAAAAAATAATTTAAGGCGAATGCAAAATATTTTATTGTATTTTATTTTATTTCAAGATATCTAATTTCTACGTCACAGTGATGGAGTTTTCCCTCTCAAAAGCAAGAGCCGTGATCGAGAGAAATCATATAAATACATTGTGAATGTCACAAGTTTTTCCTCAATTTCAATTCTTTTTTTATTATCAATTAAGTTTTAGAATGTTACCTTTACCTCAATTTAATCAATGGAAGATTGTCACTATAATTCAATTAGTTATCTTCTTAGTTTCATTCATTGCCTTTAGTATTATTGCTATTTACCAATATAAAAAACATAATGGAGTTAAAGGAATCTTTATGTTTTTAATAGGAACCTCTCTTTTCCATTTATTTAAAATTGTTGGTGCTATATTAGGGTTAGTATTAATTCGACAAGATACTTTAAATACTAGTTTATTTATCCCCACTTATATTTTCGATACTATTAGTATGGCTGTTCTTACCAATGCTATTAAATCATTAGTTGAAGTTATGCTTTTACAACAACAAAGACAAAATGTGCCTCCACCAGTATATCATCAAAAGGATATTGAAACTGGTAATTATGGAAAAACTTCCAACAAAAAGGAAAAAGTAAAATTCCGTCCTTTCCAAATATTATCCATTGTTTTATTAGCAGCAATTGTTTTGAATATTATTGGTGTTTCTAATTTAAGTTCTGGTGATGTATCCGCTACAACTGAATCATTGGTTAAAGCTTCCTCGGTATTGTTCTTGGTTGGGGTATTGTTATTAATTGGATCAGTAGTGTTTATTCATGTCCTGGGAGATGATTACAATCTTGTATCCAAGATATTAATTGGTGCATTAGTGATACTTATTGTAAGATGTTCATATACCATGGCTTCAGCATTCAATGGATTAAGCTTCCAACAACCAAATCAATTCATGATTTATTTTGGTCATTTTCAATATTATTGCTTTATGGGAATGTTAATGGAATTTATTGCTGCAGTAATTGTCTTGGGTGCATTTGCAGTTTGGTAGGTTTTATAGATTTGTTAGAGTATGTATAATAGAAAAAGATAGATATATCTAGTACAGAGTTATATGTAGTATAGAAAACAATTTACAACATATCCATATATACTATATGTTCATCCCAGGCTCATAACTGTTTACATTCTTTGCAATTATGGATTATCTTCTAGGGTTGCAATTGGGTAGCGCTTTCCTCTTTATATGCAGTCTCCATTTTTGTTGATCTGTTGACTGAAAAAAAAAAATGTTGCCTGCCAAAAATTTAACTTACGTGTTCACCGAAAACTATTGGACATCTCGTGGTAAACAAAGCACAACAAACAACACACGTAAACACACGTACATACACGCACGATTTATACAATTGCTTTAGATATCACAGTAATACTATCCAACAATTAATAGTGAAGCTCTCTCACAAATGTCACTTAAAGAATCAGCTTCAATTAGTGTGGGATATCCTATTAATGGAGCCAAATTCATCAACAATGTCACAGTTATGGTTGTTGGTGGAGGTGGTGAAGGACGTCATGGAGTCCCCAATTGTTTTAGTGCCATTAAATGTAGTTTTAAAGTTAAAGATCCTAAAATGATATTACAAAAATTTCGACATGTTTCATTACCTGAAAAGGATGATGCTCCACAATGTGTTGATACTGTTAAATTAATAAATGAACAAGGGGATAAAGAATATAATATTATTTTTGGGTGTAATCAAAATTCTCAATTAAGTAAATCTATGGGGATTAATTGTAATGTAAGGAAATATAATCTTGATTCAGGTGAACATATGCGATTTGTTGATGCTGCTCAATTTGAACAAGCAGAAATTGTCAGCGAACAAGCAGATGAATACCCTCGAGCAGTTAAATTGTCAAGTGATAATATTGTGGGATGTTTTTTAACTACCGCTGTACCTTCCTCGGTGTTTATATTCAATCCTGATACCCTTGAATTGAATTTTAAATATAAACCTGAACGAGATATTGAAATTAAAGATGTGGGATTAAGCCCTGATAAATTATTATGTTATATCACGTCAAATCTGATTGAAACAGTATCTACATCTACAGGAGTGTTGATATCTTCAACTGTAAACAATGCTAGTTTAGATAAGAAATTAAAAGGGTATATTTTTTCAAGAATGAAGTTTATAAATGAACATGAAATAATTATTGGTGCAAGTATACGTGGAGCAAAGGGAGCGGTATTACTTCATTACAATATTCAACTTCAAAAAATCATCAAAGTCAAGAAATTGTCAAATAAATTCAATCTTATAGGTGCCTTTGACATTTCTCATAAACAAGATTTAATAGGTGTAGCAGGGAATGATTGTTCCTTGACCCTTGTTCGATTATCTGATTTCAATATTCTTGGTCGTTTTGAAAATTTACATTCATTTGTAATTACATCAGTTACGTTCTCACCTGATGGAACAAAATTAGCCACTGGGAGTGCATCTAGTATTTTACATGTGTTTAATATCCCTAAGAATTATGGTAAATCAGCATCAATAATTGGTACATTATTTGAATATTTAATCAGTATAATTTTAATTGCTGCTTTTGCAGTATTTCTTCAACGAGTACATACTCGAGTTCAATTTGATCAATTGATTATAAACTCAAAACAATCATTCACATTAGAAAACACCAAGGAAATAGCTTATGGTGTAGGTAATCGAGTTGTTGATGTTGCTGGGTGTTTGAAAAATTATGGACATAAGGGAATTGAATTCATTAAGGAGAAGATTCAAGGAGAGAATATAGATGGTGATGAAGAAACGAGTAAATATTTTACTATGAGTGAATGGAATGATGGAATTATTGGTACAACTACGGAATCTACTATAATTGATCGAGTTGCTGAAGTTACCAAGAATATTGATGAGTATACTAGACAACATGATTTTGATAGTGAGACTTTTTTGAATGATAAGGATAATTATATTGAAACTTCAATAATTGACGAAGATACAAGTAATATTATGGAATTAAGCTCTAGTGTTAAGCCTGAGTCGAGTATTGAACTGTCGGAAGAACTCGAAACATCAGTTCCTTTAGCGGTTACTCCTCCTAAACTTCAGGAACCTGTAACTGTTCTAGGTAATGATAATTTGATTTCCTCCGAACAGACGTCATCTGGCGAAGAAGAAACTGAGATTTCAAGTTCATCTTTGCATGATGAAAAGATAGAACCAATTCCTTCTTCGGTTGTTTCTGAAAAGAGTGAAGTTCCAACATCATCTGTGGTGTCCGAAAAGAGTGAAGTTCCAACATCATCTGTGGTGTCCGAAAAGAGTGAAGTTCCAACATCATCTGTGATTTCTTCAAAAAAAGTTGAACCATCTTCTATTGCCCAAGAACATGAATACGGTACTGAGGATGAAGAAAATTATCAAACCAATGAAGAATACGAATATGATGGAGAATATCCCTCGGAAGACGAAGCTTATGAGACTGATAGAGAAGATATTTCCTTTGAGGTTGAGGACCCAGAAGAAACATCGATTTACCAACCACCAATGAAAATCAAATCTGAATTTACTACTGAGAAAAAGTCTAAAGAATCGGAAGTTGAAACTCATGCCAACGTTGAAGAACTGTTGGAAAGTAACATATTATCTAGTTCCTCAAAGGTGTCTCCTGAACTAGTCGTTGATACAGAACTGACTGTAGAACAATCTGAAACACCGATTCCTTCAAAAGTTCAAGATGAATCAGTCCCGTCTGCTAAACCCCAACCAAGCCCAGTAGTTGATGAAGCATCTTCGCAAGCTGATACTTCCCTGATTTCTCAACTAGATACCCAAGAATCCTCAACTGAACATCTCTCGATCCCTCTTCAATCTCCACGAGTTCCAAGACCAAGAAGTCCCAGCAAGAAAAGACCAAAAAGTTCAAGACCAAAGTCAACAATTCCGGATGAAAACAAGACTCCTCCTGTAAAGGATGAGTTGTGATTGCATAAACAAAAAAAGTTAGAAGTTTAATTTTTTAAAAAAAAAGTTCATAGTTTTATAAAATAGTTATACATTAAAAGTTAAGTAGTTGTAGTACTTTGTCGCTACCAAAAGATTTTACGCGCAAGATTTAAATTGAAAATTTGATACACGTCAAAATAGCGAGTATAAACCTTGAAGACAATACACAGGGAATTTTTTATAGACATAGAAAGAGTTATTCATGAGTATAACTCCATTTAAGCTAACCACGCCTGATGTGACTGATCCCTCAGATTTCAAAACCACGAAAATCTCAGCATTATCAGAATTAGATAATCTTAAACGTTGTTTTATATGTAAAGAATTCTTTAAGGCTCCAGTTATAACTAGTTGCAATCATACTTTTTGTCTGCAATGTATTCGAGAATATTTGATAAATTATAATAATTGTCCCTTGTGTAAAACTGAAGTATTTGAAAGTACATTAAAACGTGATGTCTTGTTAGAAGAGGTGGTTAATTGTTATGTTCAACTACGACCTTTTTTATTGAAATATTTACAGAGTGATGAAAGTGGAGAGGAGGAGGAGGAGGAAGATGAGCAAAAGGGTGATACAGATACTAGAAAACGAATGTTGGAAGAAGAAATTATTGAAATTTCAGATAGTGAACTGGATCAAATTATAGATAATAAACGTAGGAAAAGTCAATCTCCTGAAGAAATATCACCCCTGAGTGAAGATTTAGTAACATGTCCTGTATGTTCTTCACAAATGTCAGCTGAAGTTTTACAAACTAGTCATTTAGATGATTGTTTAAGTGGGAAAGTAACCAAGAAATATATTCCCAAAGTCAAGAAGAATCAACCTAAAAACTCAATTTCATCGTTTTTTAAACCTAGAACAACAACATCGTCAAATGTGAACCCACCTGAGAAATTAGGTAATGAACAGTATTATTTTAAACAAACATCAAGACATAATCCAGATATCAAACGTTTACCAAAACTAGATTTCCTGTCACTTATCACCCCCAAATTAAAAGAAAAACTTACAGCATTAAATTTGCCAACTCATGGAACAAGAAATCAATTAGAATTAAGATATAATCAATATTTTGTATTATATAATTCAAATCTTGATAGTAATCGACCTGTATCTGAGAAAATATTAAAACAAAAATTAAATCAATGGGAATTATCTCATCGAGAATTTAATACTTATAATGGTGGATTGTTTACTAATCGAGGTATAAGTCATAAATCAATTACTGATAAGAATTTTCTGGTGAGTGAATGGATGAAAGAATATAAACAAGATTTTAAACAATTGATCAAAATTGCTCAAGCTTCAGTTAAGAAGAATGAAACTCCAAATACTGTAGATATTGTATCGAAAGTTTCTTACAATACTGACATATCTTCGTATACAAATGACAATTCATTAGAGTTACCTGGTAATAATGATACTGTTAGTACCAATGACACACCAGTTATGGAAACTGGTGCAACCAAGGCTGGAGAAGCTGATATTGAAATTGGCGATTTAGATTTCGCATCCAGTCCTTTATTCAGTGATTCAATAAGCCAAAAGTAGCCGCAAAACTACAAGAGGGTTTGCAGATTATTTTCATATCGGAATAACACTTTTGTATAGTCATGTATAACTAATACATTCTAGTCATATATCATTACATTTTGTAGAGAAATTTTTACTATAGGAAATTTTACTTTTAGGTTTATTAACCCTTGGTGAGTTTAGCCCTTTGGAACCACGTGATATAGTAAATTTATCCTGACGGAGGTGGTGTACAAAGTGATTGGTGATTGGTGATTGGTAATTGGTGATTGGTAATTGTCCTTTTATCGAAGTTATACCAGTATAGGCAGTAATTATCTAAGCTTTCTGTGGAGAGATT
>KI547138.1:334950-354428 GCA_000497715.1 Spathaspora arborariae UFMG-19.1A
TTATATGTTAATAAAATTAGGAAAAATATTACATGGATGACAAGAAATAATTAAAGAAAATATGAACAATTTACAAAAATGTTACTATATGAACTGTTATTTACAGATTCAAAAATGCTAACATATAATAGTAATACAGTCGTTTGATTGTTGTTTTTTTTTCTCGAACTAGTACGACATTCTATTCTCGTACTAGCCACCAGTAATAAGAAAACAATACCAATAATCAAAGCAATAATTAAACACCGAACTGCATTTCGGTAGGCCAGTATTCCATTTTCCCCAACCTAATTTAACCTTAAATACGTCGTACTTTGCATTGTTTATGTTGATACACGATACAATTAGTCTTAAATTAAAGAGATTATACAATAAATAATTATTTATAGTTAGAGTTTATTGTTGTTCCTGAACCCAACAAAGCTGATTTTTGAAATTTGTCGTTAATCGCTCAGTGAAAAATTGGGGAAATCCTAAAAATACCAATGAACATTTGAATTTGAAACACGAAAAGATAGAATAAGAATACATAAATATTAATCTAATAACAATATAAATATTCCAGATAAAATCTTTGCTTTTCATAATTTGTAGTATTTTATATTTACAAAACTATTAATGAGATTCCTTGCTATTCTTCTGACATTTATTGCCTTAACATTGGCAGTTAAACATGAGTGCGACGAGTTTGACAAATATTCCGAATGTTTGGTTGAATGCGATGAACATTTAGAAAATAAATATAGTCTGGATTATCCTTGTCTAACCGAATATTACGATGAAGGTGATTGGCAGGAATGTTACTGTGCACTTAAGGATAAACACTTTAAGCAACTTAGTGAGTGCTACAACAAGTGTGATGAAACCAAGTTATATCCCAAAGATACCCCTGCTGGATTAAGAAAACTTTATTGTTCCGATGAGATGGTACCTTTGGGAGAGGAGTCCTCCGTTAGCTCTTTTAGTGCGACAGCCACTGAAAAAGGGGAATACTTGCTATCTGGAACATATGCTGATGGTTACCCTTGGTATACGTGCGTTAGTATTGACGAATCCTTTCTTCGCACCCGTGTTAATGTCACTACTACTGAATCTTCCAAGGAATCAAACTTATGTGATGATGAGAAGTCCAAATCCAATTCTTCCGAAACAGAAACTGCTGCAAAAACAACTTCAAATGGTGCACAATTCTTAGGGATTTCGTTGATTTCATTAATAGCTATTGCTTTTCTTTAAGTATATTACATCGATATGATATTTTTCTTTCGTAAATAGTGTGTAGGCAATTACAATACTCATGCTATAATCATCTCAAGGACAGTGTAAATGTTAATTATTGTCGTATCTCCGCGGGAATTTTTAATTCCGTGATCAAAAGCCGCAGGTTGCCAAGCATGGTAAAAAGATCCGAGCGATGATTAACAACCGTTTTCGCTTGAATAACAATAGTCATTCATCAAATGATTCATGATAAGTTTCTTAAAAATTAAATTAATACATTCTACATTAAACTTTATTCACACTTGTACATATATATATACAGTAAAACATGGATGATAGTCAATATCTAACTACACATGAAACAGCTTTGGCTGTAGTAGCTACAGCTATGAAGAAATCACGTCTTCGAATAGATACATTAATAGTAAATTCTATTATGGGAGGTATATTATTCACAACTGGTGGTATGTTACATATAACTGTCCAAGCTTATTTACCTGAAATATATCTGGCAAATCCTGGGATTGTTTCTTTATTAGCTGGGTTGTCTTATCCTATTGGATTATTTTATGTTGTTATTATGGGTGTTGACTTGTTTAATTCAAATATCTTGTTCTTTAGTACTGCTTTATGTCGTGGTGCTATTTCAGTACTAGATTTAATAATTAGCTGGACAGTAAGCTATTTCTTTAATTTAGTGGGGAATATCTTTGTGTGTTATATTATTTGTCATTATTCTCATGTATCAACTTCACAAGATTTCATTGAAGCCAGTAGAGAGGTAGTCATGACAAAAGCTTCTTATTCATTTATTGAGAATTTCTTGAAAGCTATAGCTGGGAATTTTTATGTTTGTTTAGCAATTTATTTACAACTTATGGCAAAACCTTTACATGTGAAATTCTTAATGATGGTCCTTCCAGTATTCACATTTGTTACTATTGGATTCACACATGCAATTGCTGATATGTATTCTTTAATTATAGGATTAATTAATCATGCACCTATATCAGTAGGTAAAGTAATTTGGAAAATTTGTATTCCTGGTGCATTAGGAAATATTGTTGGGGGTTCATTTTTTGGAATTGTCATTACTTGGTATTTACATATTTATATTGTTGAAAAAGATCAAATTAAATTGAAATTACCTAAATATGAGGTTAGAGATGAGCAACCAGAATTGAATATTGATTCAAGAGTAGTTAGACAAAAGAGAACATCTTCATATGTGGAAGAAATGAATAATGAAAAGGAAGAGGAAGAAGAAGAAGATATGGATGATTATGAACCAGAACCCTATTATATTCATTCGAATCTGCCCGATACTGGTTTAAGATTACGACAAACAAATACCAGAGGAACAACAATTTCAATAACATCAAAGAAACATCGATCTCCAAAGAATGTATTCCCGGTATATGGAATGGGTCCACCATTACAACGAGAAAAGACAATAGCTAGTGGTGCACCAATAGTCCCTGAAGATGATGATACTGATGATAATAGTGTTAATGAATATCCTTCAGCAGATTATATAGGAGATAAATTAAAACGAGTAATCACAAACAAATCAAGAAGAAACCTGAAACCACAAGATTTAGAAAAAATGATATCTAGAAAACGATTGTCAGTTGAATCACCAAGTAGACGACTGGTAGATTCATTACCTACATCATTTGCATCAATTAGACCAGAAGGGGATATAGCTGATCTACCTCGAACATAGAATGCATTGTTTATTATTTATTTAGAGACTTAATTACTTAATATATGCCTTGGTATTAGAGTTCTAGTAGTAGCTAATCAAAACTGCAAGTTGCAAAATAACCAAAAATAATAATCATTAAAATGAAGAGAAAAAAGAACAAAAAAAAATGTTTTTTGGACGAGACAGGAATCGAACCAGTGACCTTTTGCTTGCAAGGCAAACGCGCTACCAACTACGCCACACGCCCATTTCTTGTTTCAAGAATTTCTATCAACGAAGGGGCCCATGAGATTTGCACGTGATTCTCTTCACAATTACCTTTATATTATTGTATTGTAAAATGGTATTTAAGTTATTATTTCTTCTTTATCTTAATTCCGTCAATCTAATAAACTATATTATTCTCTGTTTTATTTTGACTAATTAATAATTTATTAACCTTGAATATATGCTCACCTGACCAATTCTCGGATCTCAATGTATGGAGATTTTATATTTGATAATAATTCTTTTCAATTTAAGATAATAGATAATTTTCCCATTTTATGAGAGAGTATATGAGCTATATTTTTGTTAAACCTATGAATTGTTTCATGAAATTATACTTATTTTACATTGTTTTAGTTCTTTTAGTTCTTTTAGTTTTTCATAAATTTAGGTCAGAAACTTGAACAAATAGTGATAAAATGAATTGTTAACCTAAAAAAGAATTACTAATAAATAAGAAGAAAACACAAAAGAATAAGCATAAGATTAAGGTTATCTCATTAATTACATCCCTAACCATCTACAGACTAAGTTTCACTAAAGTTGCAGCCATTTTTCAATAAACTCACTAAGCCGCACCAAAAAATTGCCAACCTCATCTTAAATCCATCTTGAAAAAAAATTAGAGTTTACCATAACTCTAACAATACAACCATGTCCGATTCAGCAGCATCACAAGCATATTTGGACGAAGAAGCCTCATGGGATTCTTTCAATCTTGATCCTCGACTTCTTCAAGCCTTGGATCAACTTGGATTTATCAAACCTACTTTAATTCAAAGTAGTTCAATCCCCTTGGCTCTTGAAGAAAAACGAGATATTATCGCTAAAGCCAGTACTGGATCAGGTAAAACTGGGGCATATTGTATTCCTATAGTACATAACTTATTAATGAGAAAGAATGATATTCATGAAATTTCCAGTATTATCTTGGTACCTACTCGTGAATTATCTAATCAAGTTTTCGAATTTTTAGAGAAATTATTAGTGTTTAACAATCAGAAGATTAATATTTTAAATCTTTCTTCAAATTATAGCGATCAAGTATTGAATTCATTATTGATTAATAAACCTGAAGTGATTATATCTACACCAGCAAAATTAATTCAAACTTTAGAAAAGACCAATAATAAAGAATTAATTGATTTATCTACTGTAAGCAATTTAACTATTGATGAAGTTGATTTGGTATTATCATTTGGATATTTAGATGATTTAAAGAAATTAGAAAGTTATTTACCTATAAAGAAGAATTTACAAACTTTTTTAATGTCAGCTACTATAAATGAAGAATTAAATGATTTAAAATCAAGATATTGTACTAAACCAGCAATTTTAAAATTAAATGAAGATGAATTAAATGAAAAACAAAATCTTGTTCAATATTATGCCAATACTACTGAGTTTGACAAGTTTTTACTTTGTTATGTTATATTCAAATTGAATTTAATCAAGGGGAAAACTATTGTTTTTGTAAATAATATTGATCGTGGTTATAGATTGAAATTATATTTAGAACAATTTGGAATAAGATGTTGTATTCTTAATAGTGAATTACCTATAAATTCAAGATTACATATTGTGGAAGAATTTAACAAGAATGTATATCATTTATTGATTGCTACTGATGAAACAAATGAATTTACTAAGGAAAAGGAAGGAAGTGATGATGATGAAGAAGAGGAAGTAAACAGTGAACCGAAAGAGAAAACTAACAAGAAGAACAAGAAAACCAAGAAAGATCAAGAATATGGAGTTTCTCGAGGTGTTGATTTTAAAAATGTTGCCTGTGTATTAAACTTTGATTTACCAACAACTTCAAAAGCATATATTCATAGAATTGGTAGAACAGCAAGAGCAGGTAAATCAGGTATGTCACTTTCCTTTGTTATTCCTTTGAAAGAATTTGGTAAACACAAGATTGCAACATTATCCACTGCTAAAAAGGATGAAAAAATATTGCGTCGTATTATTAAACAACAATCACGAAATGGTTTTGAAATAAAACCCTATCAATTTGATATGAAACAAGTTGAAGGTTTTAGATATCGTGCTGAAGATGCATTTAGAGCTGTGACTCAAACTTCAGTTCGTGAAGCAAGAGTAAAAGAATTAAAACAAGAATTAATTAATTCCGAGAAATTGAAACGATTTTTCCAAGAAAATCCTCAAGATTTAGCTACATTAAGACATGATAAAGAATTACATCCTACAAGAATTCAATCTCAATTGAAAAGAGTTCCTCAATATTTATTACCTGAAAGTGCTAGACTGGATCCCAAGAATATTGGATTTGTTCCATTTCACAAGAATAAAGTGCATAAGAATAGAAAGAGAAAACCAACAGGTAGAAAATCTGATCCTCTTAAAACTTTTAGAAAGTAGATAATACAACAATACATAAACAATGCAAAATGTATATATATATATTTTTCTTTCTTTCTTCTGTCTATAAATTATGTCAATTTACACAAGATTAAGTTCCATAATAAACTTGCTAAACAATTACAGGGAAACATCAATGCTTGTGGAATAAACATAAACAGTAAAATCGAGAAAAATGGCCAATAACAATAACTATACTTTAATGATTTTAAATATGCAACTCTTGTAGTTATAGAAAACATTTCTCCATAATCCCAAATACTATTCAACATATTAAACACTAACTGAAACATTGGTGCTCCAATTAATTGATCGACAATAATTCTATACACAGAATTATCAATTCTCGTAATTAAAATATTTATCCACCCTACAGTAAAATATCCATTTATACTTCCCCAAATCATAAATTTGAAAATTTTATTTAAAGTAAATTTCTTTTTACTATATTGATTCATTGATTGTGCTAATGCCCCTGAAGAACATCCTAATAATAATCCAGCAATCATTGGATGATAAGCACCAATAGCATCATAATTGACATATATTAAACAGGAGATAATTGTTTCTATTATTAAGGCTGCTACTAGTTTTTGATATACTCCCTTTGGAGCAGGATGTAAATGTTTTGAAGAAGATGCTGAAGATATTGGTGATAGTGATGATTTTTCAAGATCATCATATACTTTCTCAGATAGTGGTAGTGTCATAGTATTTGAAGAATTAAATATCATATAAGTATAGAGATCTTTTTTTTTTTTCTTTCTATAATGTCTATGAAGGCTTATGTAAGGAAGTCTTGTAAGAATTTTTGCCAACGGTATTCTTTTGCTTTCGTCCACTAAGGTAGACAATGATATTTAGAGATTTACGTGAATATTTTTTTTAGCGTGTGTGTATTTTTTTTTCAATAGCCGCCGTAGTTAAAAATTATATTTCGTGTGACAAAAAATAGACATCCTTACATCAATAGCTAATCCTCACCACACACGTGTTTGAGAATCAGTTTTGAATTGAATTCTAACCATAACGTAATCTGGTAACAATAACAAACCCATGTTAGTTTGTGGTAGTAAGTCTAGCTAGTTGGGTCTAACCAGTTGGGTCTAGCTAATATGACCCAATTGTGTGTACATTCAAATAGTTCAGTTCATATCAAGGTAATTTCTAGGGAGTTTTTTGTAACAAAAATTAGTAAAGATAATCAGAATTTTTTTTACTAATTCATAGGTAGAATTATATTTTAATCGAAGTAACACAGAAGCATCATAAATAAGCAAAATATTTGAGTTTGTAATATTGAAATGTTCAAATGTTTTGTTCCATTTATTGCAAGATTTCTTGATATTTGTAGACAACAAGAGAATTTTAAAAAGAAAACAAAACAAAATAAAACATAACAGAACAAAATAGAACAAAACAAAATAAAACAAAAGGATGCATAAACTTGAACAATTATCTTCAACCAACTTTTCAATAACGGATAGCTGTATATTAAGTGCATATTAGGTGCATGTTCCTTCTTCAAACCCTAGTTTCTTACTGTCACAAGCTCCAACTCCCCCACATTACTGGGAATTCAAGTGAAGATCATAGCCAAAATCAAACTAATTCAGTTTCCACACACTGGCATTAATTTTCAAACTTGGCAAATGCATCACCTCCACATCCACTAGCACACAGAACTAGTTCGTCTATTAGCGATTCTTTTTGAAAGTCAGTTTAAGATAATAGTTTGAGTGTTTATATCCTTCTTTTTTTCTCTACCACTATGTAGTTAGACACATTCAAGCCAATGACCTTAGCATAAATACTGACTCCAAGGATGTCTCTAGAACTATAAAGTTGTTCATAGTCATTGTTGAAGTCAGTATCTTTGCCTATCCAACTCACGTCAACCAGTTAAGATGTTCGTCATCGTTGTAACGTCTTCACTTACTATCCTATTTTGAATAAAGCTACACAATTACTTGATTTATTGATTCATTGTTGCAATTACTTGGCATTAGTTACTTCCCACACTCCGAATAATTTTTGAGGCTTTTTTCTTGCAACCCCCAGGTAAATAACTTAATTCATGCCTTGTTTTTACCTTAAGCCTTTTCCAGATGTTATTCTATTAGTAGAGTACAAGGCTTCTACATTGAATAATAAGCGGTACATTTCTCTGCTTAATTTGGTGGTACAACGTGGACATCAAAACATACCGTAATTACTTATCATTGCTACTCGGACATATGACATATATAGAATAATTAATCCTAATACAATTGTATTTCCCAGATTATCAGCTATACTGTTGTTTTAATAACAACTACATCTTGGAGTTACATTTTTTAGGAATTTCGGATGAATCCATTTTAAGAAGAATAATGACTTTCAAAATGTGGGTTAATGAAATTAGTTACTTCGGAAGTACGGTCCGTGTAGCCGCATCTGCTTGGGGAAAAATTTCTCCTCCATCTAAAAAAATAAAATAGAATGTCAGTTGCTTACTAAAATTTGTTTACTTAAACCTTGCTTTTTCCTGTACAAACTTTTTAAAACTTATATGCATTATCATTAAGTATTAACATGGATGAAGAGTTGATAAGACAGAAAACCAAGGAAGAAATTGTTGATAACATTTCTCTTCATTCACAAGAAGTTGTCGAACAAGTACAAGATGTTATAGAACCTCAAAAGGAATTAGAACAAGATCCGTTTGTGGTTAAATTTGATGGAACAGATGATAAAGAAGATGCTTCAAATTTATCAAGATTACATAAATGGGCTATTGTTGGTATAATATCGTTTGGGTCACTCTGTGTTACATGTATTTCATCATCTTGGTCTTTAGCTTCACCACAAATTATGAAACATTTTGGTATAAGTCATGAAGTAAGTACATTAGGTATATCATTATATATTTGGGGGTTAGGAACAGGAGGGATTTTCTTATCACCTATAAGTGAATTTCATGGAAGAAAATTAGTATATATCTTTGGGATTTTAATAACAATTTTATTTGAATTAGTAACTACATTTAGTGATAATATCGGAGCAATGTTATTTGGAAGATTTATGAGTGGATTTGCAGGGCTGAGTTTTATGAGTGTTGCTTCAGGTTCATTTTCTGACTTGTTTAAAGCAAAGAAAAATAATGGAGAGAAAAAAGATGCAAATAAGGAATTAGCTCTTGCTATGGTATTATATTCAGTATCTCCATTTGTTGGTCCTGGATTAGGTCCTTTGATATCGGGGTTTATCAATAGTCATATGTTTTTCATATGGACATTTATAATACTATTACTTTGGTCAGTGCTATTGTTCATATTAGTTATTGTATTTGTTCCTGAAACTTATGAACCAATAAATTTAAAGCGGAAAGCTAAAAGACTAAGAAAACAAACTGGGGATGATAGATATTATGCACCTATTGAAAAAACCAAATCAACACTATATCAAAGTGTAATTATATCTTCAAAACGACCAATCTTGTTGATTTTCAGAGATAACATGACTATGGTCTTGTGTTTTTATACTGGATTCACATTGGCTATTGTGTATATGTTTTTCGTGTCCTTTCCATTTATTTTCGAAACAGTATATAATTTCAATTTAAGTGAACAAGGAATGTCATTTTTAGGATTGGTTGTGGGGATGATTCTCACATGTCTTATTTCACCATATTTCATTGATAAGTTATATTTAAAATTACTCGAGAAAAATAACGGAGTTTCCAAACCTGAATTTAGATTTATTCCACTTATGATTGGTGTGTTTATTGTTCCTATTGGATTATTTATAATTGCCTGGACAGCATATCCCCAATGTCATTGGATTGCACCCATAATTGGATCAGCAATTTATGGATGTGGTACGATTTTAGTATTTAATGGTATTTTTGCATATACAGTGGAAGCTTATAGATTATATGCTGCATCAGCAATGGCAACAAATTCATTTATAAGATCAATTATGTCGGGTGTGTTTCCCTTATTTGGATTACAAATGTATAAAAAATTGGGGATTCATTGGGCAACTACTTTATTGGCGTTGTTTGCTGTTGTTTTAATTCCTATTCCATTTTTGTTTTTCAAATATGGAGAATATTTAAGAAGCAGGAGTCCTTATGCTTGGAGTACTGATTAGGGTTATAAATTATAAATTATAAATTATAAATTAATAAATTAATAAATTAATAAATTAATAGATTATTTTTGCAGTAATTGTTTTATTTTTTGCAGTTGCGACATTTTCACTCTGTGACATTTTTTTTTCGACATTTTTCCATGGAATTCAATAGAAAAATTGTCAACAGTCAAACTTGAAAAAAAAGAACTCACATTACATTAACTGACTCAACTCACTAAGAAATGGTCGTACATAACCCAAACAACTGGTATGTATAAACTATAAGCAGTAGAAATAGAACATCGACTAACTATTTCAGGCACTGGATAGATAAAAATTGTTTACCTTGGTCAAAAGACTATTTTAATTCAAATATAATAAACACTACTTTTGAAAATGAACAATATAAATTTATAGTCAGTAGTATTGACTCTATTACTGGAGATTGTGATGTTACTCAAAGAAAGGGGAAAGTTTTATGTATTTATGATTTAAAAATCCAATTAACTGTTACTGGTGAAGCTAAACAAGAAATAAAGGAAGAAGAAGAAGAAGAAAATGAATCTAAAAAAGTTCATGCTACTATAACCATTCCTGAATTTGTCCATGATCAAGATGAGGACGAATATGATTTTGAAATTAATACTGCATTTTACAAGGATGAACTTAAAAAATTGTTTATTCCTGTTTTAATTTCGAAATTGGTTAAATTTCAACCTGATTTGCTTGAAGCTCATGCAAAAGATGTTCAACATGCTTCAGGATAAATGTATTGGTACATGTTTATAGACTCTAATAATAATAATATTAAAAAAAAGACATATTTATAACTATGTAGAGCTACCCATCAAATCCTTCAGGTACACCAGCAGCATGTCTACTATTTTCTCTTGAACCCAAGTATATCTCAACAACTCCAGTATCATTGTTCTCAGGAGTTAAACTAACCCAAGGAATTAATCCTTGTTCAATTAATTTCAATAATTTATAAGTTTCAACTGAACTATAAGGAATCCCAGTTGAAGGATCAAAATATTTAACTTCAGTTCCAGAAATCATACAGTTTTTCTTATTACCATTAGGTAAATAAAGTCCTGTAGGTGCTTGAGTTTCTATATTAATCTCAGTAGATTCTTGTTCAATATCTTCTGTAACTGTTTCAACTATATCTTGTTTGATTCCAAGTCGAGGTAATTTCTTTAATTCTTCAAAAATTGGATTGTCTTCAGTAAGATCAGAAGCAGGTTCAAATAAATCATCTGATTCCTTTTTAACAGCAGCATATGGTTCAACTTTACCAATATGTAAAATTGTTTTAACTTCTTTAAATCTTCTTGATGCAGGTAATAAACTTTGTTTACCAAATAATATTGATTTTAAATTGGTGGGATTTAATCGTAATTCTCGTTTATCTTCATTGAAATCAAGGAAATAAAGCATGTTTTGACATACTCTTTGAGGAGGACCTTCAAATGTTTCTTCAGATTTGGATTCAACAGGTGTTTCAATTGTGGGTGTAGGTTCAATTAAATTGGGAGTTTCTTCAATTTCTATTTCATCAGCAAATTTTACTCTTTTAATAGTTGTATCTTCCTTAAGTTCTTGATCTGGTTCAAAAGGTTTCTCTTTAGTTGCTTGATCTGGATCAACAGAAGGTTTCTCTTCAATTTGTTGATCTTTACCAGCTGGGAGGTCATTCTCTATAGCTATTTCGTCCTTTGAATCTTCTTGAATAATTTCAGAAGACCCAGCTATTATTTCACTAGATTGTTCTTGTTCACTTGAAGTTGTAATTTCTTGCATTTGTTCCTCAATCTTTTCAACAACTTTTATAGTGGATTCACTTGTATCTTCAGTATCCATAACTAAGTCTTCTTCTTTTGTTTCTGTAGATTCACTCACACCCTTGGTGGTGTCAGCTAGTATATCTTGTTCAAATTTTGTTTCAGTAGATTCACTAATATCGTTGGTAGTGGCGTTCATCAGTAAGTCTTCTTCAACTTTTATTTCACTAAAATCTTGTTGTTCTATCAACTCAAATTTATTCTCTTCATTTTGTTGAGGATTATCTACTTCCATTGTAGCAGATGCATTTGTGATTTCACTTACATTTTGTTCATTTGACTCTTCATTCTTCTCTTCACCTTGCATTGATGGGTTCTCTTGCAAGTTTTCTCCTACTATATCCCCCTCTTGCTCTTTTCGTACATTTTCTTGCTCCTCCTGTTCTTTACGTATTTTCACTTCTTCCTCTCGCCTTATTCTCTCCTCTTCCTCTCGCTTTTCTCGTTCTTGTTTAGCTAAAGGTAAATCTTGATCAATTTCAAAAGGAGGAAAATCCAAATTAAGTTCTTCTAATTTTTTCTTCCCCAACTTTCTCCTTCCTTTTAAATTCTTTTCAAATTCTTTTCTCGCTTGTTTAACTTCATCATTTGGATATATGAAAACTTCTTTACTTACTAGTCTTATAATATTATGCAATTTAATTCGTCTCAGTAATAATAAAAGTCTTTGTCTTTCTTTTTTAACAATTTCTTGTTGTCTAAATTGCATCAATGATTCAATATTTTGTTTTTCAGTTTCTAATGCTTGATCTAATCTTTCTTGTTGAGTTAATTCATGATGTTTCTGTTTAACTCTGGTACCACGAGCAAGATATTTTGCTCTTCTTTGTTCACTTTCCTTTAATTTTTCAATTAATGCTTGTTTACTTTCAACAGCAGCTGATCTAGATGAAGCTCTTCTTTGAGAAAGTAGTAAAGAATCTGAAGTTATTAATGGAGTTCGTTTTGGTTTTTTAGGTGATGCATGAGTTTTGATAATTGGTGGAATAATTCGCTTTTGTTTCTTTAACTGTCGTTTCTTGATTCTTTCTTGTCGTTGTAATTCCTTCTCTCCTTCACTTTCATCTGAATCTGAGCCGGATATATCTGAATCTGAGAAAATGTCATCTTGATCTGTGGTTTCTAAATGTCTTTTTCTGGATTCGTCTTCTTCTTCTTCGTCGTCGTCGTCTTCCACTTGCTCTTCTCCCTCCTTTTCATCATCTTGTTCGCCTTCTTCTTGTTCTTCATCGTCCTCCTCTTCTTCTATAAATTCTTCATCTTGTTCGTCTTCTTGAAATAATAAATTAACATTATCATCATCTTCAGTTATAAATTGTGAAGTATCAATTAATCCTTGTTGTTCTTGTTCAATCAATTGTTTTAAACGAGAACCAGCATTAGATCTTCTGGCTCTTGTTGCCACTAGACTTTCTTGCTCATCCATAGCTTGTTATATGTTGTTATGTATTTGTATTTGTATTTGTACACAGAAAGTTTTTTGGATTCTTTTTTTTTGTAGGACCAATAAACTTAAGATTTTCAGTTAAGGTAGAAGAATCAGACTTTCACCAATTGAGTTTAAAATGTCAACAATTCGAATGAAATTAGCACGAAATGTAACTCGTGCCAGTTTCCGACACTTTCACTGTAGTGGAATTGGTTTACAAAATTTCACATCAAGTTCAGAATCAGAAATGTTACATTTTAATGCATTAGCATCAAGTTGGTGGGATGTTAATGGACCTCAACGTATCTTACACAAGATGAATTTAATTCGAATGGATTTCATACACAATACTATAAGAACCAATCTTAAGTTAAACGAGAAAGCCAAAAGTGAAGATGATTTAGTATATATCCCTCCTTACAATGTTGATTTATTACCTACTCCTGTGAAACAAACTATAGTTAATGAAATTGAAACTAGACGTGATGAATTGTTGAGACAAGTTAAATACAATGTTCTTGATGTTGGATGTGGTGGTGGTATACTTGCAGAATCTATGGCTCGATTACCTTTTGTTGAAAAAGTTAAAGGAATAGATTTATCAAGTGATGTTTTACAAGCTGCTAATTTGCACAAGAAGAAAGATCCTATGTTGGCTCAGAAGTTAGATTATGAATTGACTACGGTTGAAGAATTGTCAGTAGATGACAAGTACAATATAATTACCATGTTTGAAGTTTTAGAACATGTAGATTACCCTGCAAGAGTATTATATGAAGGATTAAAAAGATTAGATGTAGGAGGTTGGTTATTTATATCAACAATTAATCGAGATTTTATAAGTTGGTTTACCACAATCTTTATGGGAGAATATTTATTAGGAATTGTTCCTATTGGAACTCACAATTTAGAGAAATATATTAATCAAACTGAAATTAAACAGTGGATGGAAGATAAAAAAGAGTTTAAAGTTGTTGATACCAAAGGATGTATATATTTACCTGCTTCTGGCTGGAGTTTTACTACATGTCCAGACATTGGCAATTACTTTATGGCAATACAACGAGTTAAATAAATACTAGTTAGCTATTTTGGCAGCTTCTTCAGGTTGGTCATCTATAAATGTAGGCAATTGTTCAGTTGTGGTATCATTTAAATAACTAGGTACCCCTACTCCAGCTTCAGTCATTTCATTTTCAAATTCAATTTCTTCACCCAAAGCTTCTAATTCAGCATCTAATTCAGATTCACTAATATCATCGGGAACGTCATAACTAGTCAGTAATGCATCTTGTAATTCTTGAGATTTTTCAATTAAATCAACCATTTCATCTTGTAAATTTTCTAATTCATCTATATTAATCTTACCATATGTTTGTTTCAAGGCTTTATTTGTTGTCTTCATGGCATTTATAGTAACCATAGTATTTTGTAAATTTTCAGTAGTCATTGAAGCTTGAGTCATATTCCAAGATTGTGTTTCTAATTGATCTTTTTGTGCTTCAATTTGTTTTCTTTGTCGTAAAAGTTTTAATGCTTTTTGTTTAAGAGAGGATTTACCTGGTCCGTCTCTCATTCTAGAGATTTTTTGTTGATATGTGGATAATTCAGAGTTTATTTTGGCAAGTTTTACATCAAGTGAACCTACACGGTCGTCTATACCTTTTATAGCATCATTTAATGAAGGTTTGGGTGTTGTTGTTTTAGTACCAAATAATCTGTTCATGTTGGATTGATATTGCCTTCAGGAATTTATAGTGTGGGTTTTTTTTGTAGATCTTTTTTTTTATTTGAAGAACAAGCATCTTAGAGAAGACTATCAAAGAACTGAATAATAAATGTATAGTTGAAAAGACGAGTAACATAAAATTATATGCTTATAAAAGTACTCCTTAAACAAACACATAGAGTAGCCTTTGAAAAATTATGAAGTAAATATAAAATGTATAAAAAAATGGAAGAGAATGATTATAAAATTGTTGATAAAAAAATTGAAATAATTTCTGACCTTCATTATGAATCAATTGAATCTGACACTTATCATGATGAGGAGCATTATTCATTTGCTCATCAAAAATATAACGTAAATAAGTGTAATCATTATTAATTTTTTTAATCTTTTCTTAGTTAAATTCTTTTTTTCAACTATACAATGTTGATCAAAATTATCTAAAATATATTGATATCTTATGGACCCACTTCTAGTAATTATAACTACAGAAGCATCTACATCATATAAAAGTTTAAATTTCAAATCCAGTTCATCTTTATATTCAATAAAATTTGTTAGCA
The DNA here is from genome assembly GCA_000497715.1 of Spathaspora arborariae UFMG-19.1A. Taxonomy (NCBI): domain Eukaryota; kingdom Fungi; phylum Ascomycota; class Pichiomycetes; order Serinales; family Debaryomycetaceae; genus Spathaspora; species Spathaspora arborariae. The sequence goes on from KI547138.1 coordinate 350,213, forward strand.
TGAATAACACCACATTTTATTGGGATTATTATATGGATGACAAAAAATAATGATGAAAAATTTGAATATGTTAGTAAATATTATACCATATGAAATGCTATTTACAGATTCAAAAATGTTTATATATAATATAAACAGTCATTTACAAAATATCAAAATACTATATGTTTTTAATTCAAAATATTATATTCCAACATGAAGCGCTTAGAGGAAATGTAAAATATATCATAGAATATATCATAAAAAATATGTACAAATCAAGAAATACTAAGCCGCAGCATTCAAATCTCCAAAAATAAGTGCCATATCTTTGTGGAGAAGGCTACTAATCTGACATTGACAACTGGGACAGGACTTTCTCTAGCTTACCTGACTTATATACTAACTAAGTAGTAAAAATTCAACTTGAACATGCCAGAAGTTGCAGAAGTAAGTATCCACCCCTCCCTCCCACATTTCATACACGTCCTACTTACTAACTAGTTTCAGGTAGCACACGTATGTGCACAATTACGCAGGAATATTCTTGGATTCACAATTAAATCAGTAAACCCATTAAATGATCCACTTGTATTCCCATTTTTAAAACACGAATCACCTGAACAAGAGTTAACCAAGTTTAAGAATAAACTACTTGGATGTAAAGTGAATAATATTGGAAGACACGGAAAATATTTTTGGATTAGATTAGAAGGAAAGGAGAAACTTGTGTTGTTGATGCATTTTGGAATGACTGGTATGATTAAATTACGAAATATAAATTCCCATTTAGTATTTATGGAAAATGGAGGTGATAAAAAAAGACTACTTCAAAAGCAACAAGAAGAAACAGACTCCAAAGAGGGTAATACAATTGAAACAAATGAGGAAAAAGAAAGTACATGGCCTCCTAGATTTACAAAATTTGAAATGGTTTTCCAAAACAAGACTAAACAAATTGAATTTGCCTTTGTTGATCCAAGAAGATTAGCAAGGATACGTTTACTTGAAAAGGTCGACTCTGAGGTAGATTTGTTAAACCAACCTCCCCTTAATGTCCTTGGACCTGATTATAGTAAACCCAAGCAGCTACTTAAACAAGAGGAGTTTACCAAGGGTGATCCTGATCCAGATAATCATGGACGTCCAAGACTCTCACTTGTCGAATTCAATACGTTAATCATGTCTAAAAAGAAAGCCATAAAGAGTTTACTATTAGACCAGAATCACTTTGCAGGGATAGGGAATTGGGTAGCTGATGAAATCTTATTTCAAGCAAGAATCCACCCTTTAGAAATAATATCAAATAAATTAACCAGTACAGATACCACAATACATCCCATAATTGTCCAATTATACAATTCCATAATATATGTTTGTGAAACAGCAGTTTCAGTTGAGGGAAATATTGATGATTTCCCCAAAAATTGGTTGATGCTTTATAGATGGGGGAAATCAAGGAAAAAGGAGAAACCTAAAACCAATGAAGGGTATATGTTGGATTATGTTACTGTTGGTGGTAGAACTAGTTGTTTTAGTCCTGAAATTCAAAAATTATTAAAAAGTGACATAACTGGACAGGGTGTAAAGAGAAGAAAAGTAACAGTAAAAGAGGAGTAGATTGTAGAGATGATAAAGTAAACAATCTAGTGTAGACTTTACAAAACAATAATATACAAGAGAATGAAGATATTTATTTTATTATTGTGTATATACAAGACCCTTGATTTCCTTAGACCTATTTGCTCATTGCCACATTATAACAAAATATTATACTTTCTACAAGGAGAATTACAGTTAAGATAAAAACAAATTTTGTTCAAAAGTAGTTCTAAAGCTCACTTTTGAAATTTCCCTGGTTTGACTACTTCCATTAAATATAGTAAGTTGTTGTATCAGTTCTGTCTCATAAAACAATGCCCCAAACCAAATTTGTGAAGAGGGTTAATGTTTGTGAACCACAGAATTCTTTTTTCTTTCTTCTAGATGTGGTGTATGCATGCTAGAATATAGAAATTAAAGTTATACATAATTAGTCATATACATTTAGTCACATAAAATTAGTCATATTATATTTCAGGTAGATATATTATGTAGCAAAAATGTAAATCTATTTGTAACTAACAATTTTCTCAAGAAGTAACCATGAATGAAAGAATTCAAGAATTACAAACCTGTAAAATTATATTCCCAAATTTGCAATTTAATGATAGCTATTTTGGTTCTATTGAAATTTCTATAAAACTAAATCAAGAAAGTGAAATACGCTTAACTCAATCAGATATAAATATTACTTCGAAAATAGTAAACTTATCCCCGATTGTTTTTGAGTTCACATTACCTCAAGGGTACCCTCAAACCGTCCCACCCCAGATCAAACTAAGATCAGTCACACCATTGAAATTGGAAGAGATAGAAGAGAAGCTTAACTCAATTGGCAACAATATAAAGATCAAATATTGTTTATGTTAATTGATATATTACTTGACATAACTCAAAACAACATTAACCAAATATTAATTATTCCAATAATAACCAACACCCCTGAATTATATTACCAAATCATTCAATTTAACAGAAAGGTAGAGTTAGAAGAATTCAATCATCAAATATTTATCTGTTCAATATGTCAAAATAATCATTTTGGTAGTCAATGTCTGAAGTTTGACTGTGGTCATATATTCTGTAATAATTGTTTATATGAATATTTCTCATCAAATATTGTATCTGAAGAAATGAACAATATTCACTGTCCTGATTTTGAATGTACCAAACAATATATAAACTCACGAGAATTAACCAAATTAGAAAAACTTGTATTTAATGAAAACATACGAGAAACTGTTGAGAAATTGTTCACTCTTCCGTTATCATTATCAATATTAACCAATATCTTGAATGACAACAAACTAGTGGAAAGGTACATAGCGCTTTTTAAAAAATCACAATTTCAATTGATTGGTAAAATTTTACCTGACAGATTAGTAAATTGTGATAGATGTGATGAAAGTATAATTAGAGAAAATTTACATGAACGAATGGTAACATGTCCTAATTGCAATTATTCATTTTGCAATGATTGTAAAATGACATATCATACGAGATTTAAATCATGTAATAGGTTACAATTTCAACCATATTCTGGAATACCCGTTGAACAAATAGAACGTTACCCACTATTATCAGCTGATTCCTATGAGTATAAACTTTTGAATGCAAAGTATGGCAGACCAACCATTTTACGTGCAATAGAGGAAAATAAAATGGACAAATTATTTAAAGAAATGATAACTGAAACCTACCCTTTTACATATTGTCCACAATGTTCAATCCCAATTGAAAAAATTGATGGTTGTAATCACATGAAATGTAGTAAATGTCATACTGACTTTTATCTTAGAAGCGGATCTCGGATTGATTCAAGTTATAGGCATTTTTAAAGTCTAAGTTCAAGTTGTTACGATCAACTTGTCTGAAATTAAATTCTTACATATTGATAGTATTATCGAGATAGTCTTTTTTCTTCTAAATTAATACAATTCTTGATGAAATACTTCACTATTATATATCCACTAATCCAATATAGAAAATAAAGATAAAGAGATAACTTGTATAAAAGATTATTAGCGTAGAATCTAAGATATATAATTTTTATGAAAGCTCTGAATTTTAAATTGCATGTTTTTATTTTCTTTTTCGCAGCAAGTTCTAAATATAAATTTCGGTACGTAATTCCGTAATAGAATTTTTTCAAATAAAACTGTGGTCCCCCTCTCACTTGTTCCCCTCCTTTGTTTTTGACAGGGTTTTATTTTAAACCGATCTGACGCATTAACACATATAATCGGCTTAGTTACATACGATATCAAATAATCCCCTCCTTCTACTTGCCCCCTCCCAATCAACGCGCGCATCTCCGATTCTTTTGGGATTTTCCGTTGGGTAAACAATGTCATTATTTTCCTTCTAATGTAGCAACCGGAAAAACACGCGCAAGCTGGCTATTTCTTTAACCCGACATGATCCGACATGTAGAAGAAATTTTTTTTTCTTCAAGGTAAAAAGTTAAAATTGGGCCTAGAACTAGAATACTTCCAAGAATCACCAGTTGCTTTTATTTACATGTTTACATATTAATCTTGTTAAACGATTCTATAATTAGTCGTATCATTAACATGTCGGGGATTGAATTTATAGATTCCCGTATAAAAGTTAAAAGACAAACGAGGGTCCAAAC
>KI547138.1:359464-377430 GCA_000497715.1 Spathaspora arborariae UFMG-19.1A
AAAGAAAATGTTAATTTTGATATTTCATTTATTAATCCTCCTTATCTGTTTGGTCCTCAAGCTTATGCAGTTAAAGACAAGACTAACTTAAACCTTTCAAATGAAGTTCTTAATAAAGTGGTTAAGTTAGGGAAAGATGATGCTATACCTACAGAAGGTAGCCTTTTCGTTGATGTTAGAGATGTAGCTCGTGCTCATTTAGTGGCATTTGAAAATGATGAAGCTAAAGACAAGAGATTATTCCTTGTCTCTGGTAGTTATACTCTTGATACAGTTGCTAGTATTATTAATGAAAAGTTCCCACAATCTACAGTTCCAAAGGGTGATGTTTCTAGAAATGAAGAGATTAACAAGAGTATTCACAAGTTTGATAATTCAAGAACTAAAAAGATTCTTGGATTTGAATTTAAATCTCTTGAAGAATCTGTTGTTGATACTGTTGAACAAATTTACAATGCTTAGTTAGATTTATATAGTAATACAATTTGAAAGTTAAACCTTTGTTGTAGCTAATATTTTGCAAGCTGTAGATCAACAGTTTAAGTTTTTGAAATGAAGTTAACTGTAATTGGTAATTGGTTACTACTACTACCTACAACCTACTACCTACAACCTACTACCTACTAACTACCAGACTCATACTCCATATATACAATCTCGGACTTGAAATTTTAATCTCGGACTTGAAATTCTAATCCCAGACTTGAAATTCTAATCTCAGACTTTACTTTAAAAATTCAACAAATAACAATTCATACATTATGATTTCTTAATCATATTTGTGGGGTTGAATATTCTCACTGGTAGCGGCTCCGAACCATGTTTGGACCAATTAGATTTGATTCTGTTACAAAAAAAAAAAGAATCGTTCTACAAAATTCCTACCGGAGTCTAAAAAATAAAATAAAAAAATTACTACCAAAAATTTCCAACGTTTTTAACAATTGAAAAATCACACTCTTTCTCTCTTCTTCTTCTTTTATACCTATACACAGAAAGTATATTAAAATGTCCGTCGAAGAACTTAAACAAACTGTTCATAAATTGCAAGAACGCATCCAACAATTGGAAAAAAAAGCTGGTCTTATTCCTGATGCTCCAACTTCAATTCGTATGGTTCTTATTGGTCCTCCAGGTGCAGGTAAGGGAACTCAAGCACCAAATTTACGTGATAAATTCTGTGCTTGTCATTTAGCCACTGGTGATATGTTGCGTGCTCAAGTTGCTGCCAAGACTGCTCTTGGTGTGGAAGCTAAGAAGATCATGGATCAAGGTGGATTAGTTTCTGATGAAATTATGGTTAATATGATCAAAAGTGAATTGGAAAATAATAAAGAATGTTCTGAAGGTTTCATCTTGGATGGATTCCCAAGAACAATTCCTCAAGCTGAAAAATTGGATGATATGTTAAAGGAAAGAAAAACTCCTTTACAAAGTGCAATTGAATTGAAAATTGATGATGAATTATTAGTTGCTAGAATTACTGGTAGATTGGTTCATCCTGGTTCTGGTAGATCTTATCACAAGATATTTAACCCACCAAAGAAACCAATGACTGATGATATCACTGGTGAACCATTAGTTCAAAGATCTGATGATAACGAAGAAGCTTTAAAGAAGAGATTAGCTACTTATCATAAACAAACTGAACCAATTGTTGAGTATTATACCAAGACTGGTATCTGGCATGGAGTTGATGCTTCTCAAAAACCAGGTAAAGTTTGGAATGATATTTTAAAATGTTTAGGTCAAAAGTAAATTCTCTTGTATTTAAGAAATATATATATATATATACAGCTATACGCGCTTTATGTTAATTTTCCTCTTTTTTTAATATTTCCCTCATCAACTTCAGCAACTCTTTTTCTATCATTAAAACAAGTAACATGAACAATTTTACGTAAATTCTTAGGTTCATTTGGACTTTTAATACAACCTAACCAACACCATTCACCAATTTCATCATTATAACTTGCTTTAACTTGTTCTAAACAAATTAAACATTTATTATTCATATTGGTATCATTTGCAGGAACAACAACATAAGGAACAATTCCACTGGTGGTAGTTGTATTAGTAGTAGTTTGAACAATTTCTGGTGTTGCAAATTCCAACAATTGTTCATCTTTGAAATTTGCCCAATCATAATCATCTAAATACCAATTTCTTGATTGAACATTAGAACCAATTACCCCACTGGTACTTGTAGTTGACGTGGTTGATTTCTTATTAATTCTAAAATGCCAATCTAAATGAAGTCGTTTTTTAGTTGTACCTTCTTCATCAGTGGTGAATCTTTTCCCACAAATTGAACATTTACTTGGTTTTGAATTATATAAAAGTTGAATTGATGAAAGGGTAGGTTTGTTTGTATTGATAAATTTTTGTAAATTATTATTATCATCTGTAGTTATATGTTTTGAAATTTGTAATAATTCAGTAAATTTTAATTTTTGATATACTGATCTATGAATATTACTATTAGGGTTAAGTATATCTGCTAGGATATCAACACCAGGTATTTCTGTTTTAGGAACGTATTTAATTGTGGGGAAAACTAAAGTGTACTCTGGTTTTGAACCTGGAATTGGTTCTTGATGTTTCTTGACTAATCCAGAAAGTAAAAGGTCATTGAATATTTGACTAGCATTGACTATAGGTTGAAGTGGTAACTGTGGTTGTGTTTGTTGTGACTGTACCTGTACATGCTGCTGCTGTTGTTGTTGTTTTATTATTGGCTTTTGTGGCTTCTGAGGCAATGAAGGTGGAGCAGGAGATAACTCTTGTTCCTTTATAGCATTAAGTTGATTTTGAACAGCTTGTAATTCTTGAGGTTTCATTTGTTGATTACTCAAGATAATCTTTAATTGGGTTAATGCATGAAATTTATCTCGAAGTTTGTTATCACTTGTTCGTTTAAGTTTTGTTTCAAATATTGGAATCAATTGATTTATATCAGCAATTAATCTACTATTACTAAGTGAAGGGGAACTTGTCAGAGGCGCTTGTAGTGTTGTTGCTGATGTCTTTGCCCCTGCTTTCTTTAAAAATGCTTCAATTTTATCTAATTGATCTCTGGGAAACAACAGTTCACCGGTATTTCTAACTTTCAGAATTTTCCAAGTTTCAAAAAGGGCAAATAATCGTTGTCTTGTTGATTCATCAACCACCATCCAAACATGAATAAATAAATTATAAACATCAAAACCAACAAGAATATTATAAGGATTTCCCACAGTTTTACATACTGAATCAAGTAAATATAATGCAAATAATTTCTGTTGAGGAATTGCCTTTCGAATTCTTGAAGTGATTAAATCAATTATTCCATCTGCAACAGAATGATTTTCCTTAGCTATTGTAGTAAGATTGTCGATTATAGGACGAGAGTTGAAAGTAAGTTCACCAAGTGCTTGTTCATATGATTCAAGGATATCTGACATGATGTACTTAACTTGATATTTTGACTCGATGGGTGGGATATTTAATGCTGACTTTTTTTTTGTTTTCTGTACAAGGTGAAAAGCTGCTACCAAACGAATTAATATGGACCAAAATTTGAACCAGATAAAACAATGTTGTTTAGAACAAGTGAGTATTCATTAGTAGGAATATGTGTTAGTAGGTTAGAGGTAAAGTCTGTTATAGGTTAGAGATAAAGTCTGTTATTTGAGGTAAATATCTGTTCAAGGGTTTTCTTGAACAGGTACTGTACGAGTTTCCCTGGTACAGGTCAGAAGTATACACAGATCAGAAGTATACACAAACTCAGAAACACCGCAACAACTACAGTAATATATAACACGAAACACCCACTCAAGTCATCTCATTCTGTAGTTTAACTTCATAATTGCATAAAACGTCCTCGTCCAAATTAGGTAATTGTTCCTATCAATTCCAGTTTTTCCATTTAACCGCGGTGTTGACTCACTTAACCACAACAATTTTTTTTTCTCCATACAAAAAAATTTTTCACAATTGATTTATTTATTCCTCTTCTTCTTCAACTTGTAACAAATGTCCCCAAGTGCTCATTCTTCTTCTGATAAGAAACAATCTGGTTCTGCTCGTGTTCTTGGTTCCGCAGCTGCCGGGATCTGTGAAATTGCCGTTTTTCATCCTGTTGACACAATTTCCAAAAGATTAATGTCTAACCATGGTTCTATTCAATCAGTAACACATTTAAATCAAGTTATTTTCCGTGACGCTGCTGAGCAAGCTTTAGGTAAACGTTTATTCACTTTATTTCCTGGTTTAGGTTATGCTGCTTGTTATAAGATTTTACAACGTGTTTATAAATATGGTGGACAACCATTTGCTAACGAATTCTTAAGTAAGAATTTTAAAGATACTTTTGACGATTTATTTGGCCCCAAGAATGGTAAAGCATTAATGTCAGCTACTGCTGGGTCCTTAATTGGTATTGGTGAAATTGTATTATTACCATTAGATGTCTTAAAGATTAAACGTCAAACAAATCCTGAAGCGTTTAAAGGTCGTGGATTTATGAAAATTATAGCTGATGAAGGTTTTGGATTATATAGAGGTTGGGGTTGGACTGCTGCTCGTAACGCTCCTGGTTCATTTGCATTATTTGGAGGTAATTCATTTGCTAAAGAATATATTTTTGGATTAAAGGACTATTCTCAAGCTACTTGGACACAAAATTTCATTACTTCTATATTTGGTGCTTCTGCTTCATTAATTGTTAGTGCTCCTTTAGATGTTATTAAAACCAGAATTCAAAATAAAAATTTTAATGATGCTCAATCTGGTTTTACAATTTTAAAAAATATGGCCAAGAATGAAGGTGTTTCTGCATTCTTTAAAGGGTTAACTCCAAAATTATTAACTACTGGTCCTAAATTGGTTTTCTCATTTGCTTTAGCTCAAAGTTTGATTCCTGCTTTTGATAAGTTATTAAGTGGAAGTAAATAAGTAGATTCTTGTATATAGTATAGAAATAAACTTAGATTTAAACAAGTTAAACAAGTTAAACAAGTTAAACTAGCTTACTAGGAAATTGTAACTTTGTTTGAAATGGAAATGACTTGAGGTAATTCTATAGAGTTACAGACTATACTTAAACTCTACTTGTGTTGGTTTTGTCAAAGAAAACCCAAATGTGGATTCGCAAATATATTTATACACCTTAATACTAATATCAAGTTAAACTTTAAGCACATTAAACTGAGAACTATCACCAAATAATAGGTTGCAAACTACACATTGATTCCTGTATAAATTATGACTTTTAAAAATGTTCCAGATTGAAACAAACGGTTCCACCGCATGACACTTCCCGAATAGGAAGTCTAATGAGATTCTAGACCCTGTGACGTAAACACAAAAAACAAAACAAAAACGTGCAAAAAAGGATGATTACAAACTATCTATAAACCTTACTTCTTTCTATCTACAATATATAACGACATAAAAATGAAGATAATACTATGGTTTATATACCTTATCAAAATAAATCTCCTTTCCCTAATAATTAAAGGTTCAAGAAACCCATCATTAACTATAAATATTGAAAGTTCTATATTTGAAGCTTCAAGATGTAGTCCTGAACTGGAGAATTATTCTGCTGATCGTGCAGGTTGGGCAAACAATTTAACTGATATACCAATAATGTCTTGATAGAAATTTTAGTTTGGGTTTGTATATATATAGTGTGTATAATGTATTAATGTATGTTTAAATCTTGTACTCCAAATTGATTATAATATCCTAATTTTTGTATGTTTGGAACTTGTTTAATCCAAAGTTTTCTAGTCATAATCTTATCTAAATCTTCTATTGACTTATTTTCAACAAGGCATAATCTAAATATAGCTTCTGCTTTTCGTTTTTCTCTTTGAATCTTTTCAATTGCTCGCTCACGTAATCCACCATTTAAATTAGCCATATTCATAGCACTTTTCAATAAGTTTTTAACATTATTCATTAAAACATTACGATTCTTTTCTGATGGGTCAAATCCAACAATTGAACTTCTTTGCAATTCAATGTCTGCTCGAGCAATCATAATTTCACTAATTTGACAAATTAACCTACCTAATCCTTGTTCAATTCCAGAAGGAACTTTCTTTCTAGTATTATAAGTATCATTCAAGATTTCTTGAGCTCTTTTTAATAATTGTGATTGTTGCGAAAGACATTTCCATAAAAGTTCAGGGGAACCATTACCTAGATCATTTCTTTCAATTATTGTTTGAATATTATCTGACGCAATCATATATCGTTCTGGGATATCTGGTAAATCCTGATTTTGCCAAATTTCAAAAACTTGGTTGATACTACTTGTCAATCCAATAATCAAAGTTTTATTAAGAATTAATTGATTAATTTGATCTAGAGAAATGTTTGCCAACATTGAGTTTTTAATTGGTGATGTTTCACTGAATTTTTCAACAAGTCCCTGAGATAAAGTGTCTGTAAGTTCAAGTAATGGCGTTATCACTGTATTTGTTTCAATTAATTGCTGTTCATCAGTAACATTTTCATATAATGCTTGAATAGCTTCGTATGAAGCAATTACCGATTCATATATATCAATTGGTTGCACAATTTCTTCACTGACAAGTTCTTCTTGTTGTTTGTCAGAAGAAGGAGAAGGAGAGACATTTACTGTAGTATCTGTTGAATTTACTTGAGTCAATTCATTTACAAAAATCTCCAATTCATTAACTTGTTCTTGCATTAAATCCATCAAATATTGCTTAATTTTCAGAAATGTTTCAACTAAATAATTGAAATCACTATTTGGATTCTCTTGTTCAGTTTCTAACAATTCAGTATATACCACAGCAGTATTAAACAATAAATCAAAAGGAATTTTCTTTCCTAATGATTGGGAAATTTTCATTGCCAGTTCATGAGCCTTGACTATATTACTCAATGGCTGAACTACACTTTCCCTAGAATTAAATACTTCATCGACATTATTCAAATCATCAACATCAACATCATCGTCATTTTTAAAATATGTAGAATAAACCAGAAATAATAATCTTGCAGAATTATAATAACAGTCAAGTAATGATTCGTCAGTAGTTGGAGTTAATTCAATAGATTTTAAATATGAAGTGTATGCTTTTTGATAGAACCTTAATGATTTGGATAGATCAGAACCTAGCCAACGATCACCACTTTCTTCGTCAATTGATCCTTGAATTAAGAAATCTTCTGAAGTAATTGGATTAGATGTAATTTCTTCAGGTTGTTGTTTTTTGAGTAATACTTCTGTTCGTTTGTTGAATTTGAAGTTTCCCTCTGTAAGAGTTAGTAAGTTGTACTCATTGTTTATGTTAAGTTTACATACTTTTCATTTCTTGGTTGGGGGTTGATAAAGATATCTAAATTGTATTTTGTATTTTTCAGGTATAACATATATACGCGAAGACTTGGAGATTGAGCTACCAAATAAGATTTTTATTTATTTGGTAGCGACCGTTGAGCAACAGTTGAACAACAGTTGAACATCAGTTGAACATCAGTGAACATCAGTAAACTACCTGAATTGAAATGTACTAACTAGTTGTTCCTGTCTAGAATACATGTAGGAGTGAACTATTGCAAATACTCATGTTTACAACCAACTATTCTTTCAATTGCCTTGTTTGATTCTATTTGGTTGTAAAAACTTCTTTTTTTGTACATAGAATCCAACACCAACGCGATTTATTACTTCACTTGGTCATGTTTGATCCAATAACAATCCTAAGTCAGCTCCCTCTGCCGAATGAAGCCAGTTCCAACCAATACAAGGCGAAACTTCCAATTCTTCTCCTTGGAATTACCCCTACGCAATATAAAAATGAATCAATAATTATAATATCTGATCTTACACCAACATCACAAAGTCTAAACTATAAACATTCATATAAAATTGGTAATTTTAAAATTCCTAATGATTTACTCTTCTCATGTATAATCACAAAACCATTCCTTGATTATATTAGACAAAAGATTAAACAACGTCAATCACCTGGAGAATATATAAACACACGTAAGAATAACCTTGATGATGATTTCTTATTTGGAAAAATTGAATTTAATATATATGAAAAGGAAGGAAATATATCAGGGAAGGTTACAAAATTAGAATTAGCAACAGATAGTAGTTCAGTATATCAATTATTTAATGATTCAATTGAATTTTATCGATTATTGAACTTATTAAAGGAAAAATGTCATGGCTCAAATTATTTAAAACAAATATATAGTAAATATAATTTACTTAGATATGAAGAAGATTCAATAAAGGATGAATCTCAAGTGACAGGTCCTAGTTTGAAAATTAGGAAAACTGGTAGTAATTTATTGTTTAATCATACTGTGGAAGATTCTCAAGATTCATTGTTTCCTGAAACTCAAAAGATGCAGGTGTTGGACGAACTTGAAGAGAAGGAGGGGCAAGAAGAGGATCGAGAACAAAAAGAGAAAGAAGAACAGAAAGACGAGGAAGGACCAAGCTTGCAAATACCAAGTTCAATGTCTTCCACGACGTTCTTTCATACTCCACCCAGTCAGGATATTACTAGTTGTCTTATCAACAAAACTACAATAGAACAACTATTACTCGAAGAAAGTAAAGACCCTGGAACTCATTTAGGTAAATTATATCAAATAACTGCAAAGATAACAGGTATGATACCCTTCAAACCATTTATAATCAAACCTTATAAACGTACAATAAAAATAACTCCCTTTAAGTTAGTGTTAAGTTCAAACTTACATACCATGACAGTTGATTTTAAAATTGAAGAAGATTTATGTGGATTCCTCAATATTTCTGAAGTTGAAGAAATATATCAAGATATGAAACAAGTACAATATAAAGTTCTGAAATTATTACACGAACAGAAACAACAAACACTTATGTTAAAAAGAAGAGTTAAACACATTGAATATGATGATACAATGGCTTTAGCTTATTGGACTTTAGAATCTACATTAAACAATCTTATAGAGTAAATACGAGATGTAATAAATTCTTACTTAAATTCTCCCATATTGAACTGTAAAATACAAGTTTGTGTATGCTCTCCCCCCTTTCGTGATTGAGTCGTGGTTTCGATTATTATATTATTTCATTTTTATAAACAATTTAAATATAACCAATTCTGTTGGCAACATCTAAAGCATCATGGTCAGCAGTTAATCTAATGTAAGCCTTTTTGGTACCATTTGGTTTAATTAAAGTGTTAACATATTGAACATCAACATTATATAATTCCTTAACAGCAGCTTTAATTTGATTCTTGTTAGCTTTAATATCAACTTGGAAAACTAAAATGTTACCATCTTCAACTTTCTTCATAGCAGTTTCAGAAGCAATTGGAGCAACAATGATTTTGTAGGCATCTAATCTGTTATAATGAGGAACTGATTTTCTAGCATATTTTGGACTTCTGGTTAATTCTAAAGTCTTTGGTAATCTAAAAGTAGTAGAGGTTCTAACTTTTAAGGCCTTCTTGGCGTTGGTACCTTTTAAGGCAGCCTTCTTAGCAGCAGCAGCTTTAGTGTTTGCTAAATATTATGTTAGTATATTTTACTATTATTAAAATATGGAGATTATTTGAATGCAACTGATAACTGGTGACGTAGTTTGTTTCATTTGTGCATAAGAATAGTGGTGGTCTAAATGTGGTGGATATATTTATACATTTCCCAAGATATACTCTTAGTTGGTTTCTCTGCATTTACTCTTTCAAGACTTGATGTATCTCTTCACAACGCAAATTTTAAAGACATATAACATTCTCTCTGTGTCATTCATTCATAAAAATCTCCCTGTTGATCTATCGTTATAACATACGAGCCATTTTTACTGTTGATTAATTGCTATAAAACAAAGGAACAGAAATTTAAGAAAAAAAAATTTCACCTTAATAGCTTTGAAAAAAATTCCACTGTAGTGAGAAACTCTCCAGTATTGGTTTTTCCTTAGTTAGGGAGTATGTGGTAGCGCGAAACACACTAAAAGTGCGACTTTAGTTAAGAGAAAAAATTTAGTGAGTAGAAAAAAAAGAAAAAAAGAAATAGTTGAAAAATAAACTAAGAAATAATGTAAAATTATGTACAGGACGCGCACGTGTTATAAATATAGTTAGGGCTCCAGCCCTAGTGAATGAAATATGTTACTACAAAAATATCTTTTTCAATATTTCATAAACTATCTCTCAATCGTTATATTATTTACAAGAATATATATACATCTATACACGACGAGGTTTCTTGGAACGAGAACCACCAAATTTAAGTATAGTGGCATCACTAATTCTTACAATATTCTTTTGAATATATTGACCTTCCTTACCTAATAAAGCAGCAGTAAATGCTTCTCTACCTTTACCTAATCCCTTTAATACCAATTCAACTTTATCATTAGGACTTAATAACATTTTTTCTTGAATTGTACTAAATAATTTCGATGCAACTTGGAAACCAGCTTCATATTCACTTCTTTGAACTCCTCTAAATCCTAATTGACCGGTAGTTAATGAATACACTACTCGATGAGGTAATTGTAAATAATAAATCACTTGTTCATTATGAGATAAATGTTTATTCTTTTCCAAGAATTTAGTATCTTCAACAATAGCAACTATGTTGGCTTTAGTGTTATTACTAGAGAATGAAGCATATATTTTCCAACCAACTACTTGTTCATCAGGTTTTAGCCAGGATACTGATTTGGTTTCCTTTTTGATTCTTCTAGGTGGAGCATTAATTAAGGATGTTGTAGTGATGGTTCTAATAGTCTTGAATGAGTTAAGGGTAGTTATGGGTTGGATTGTTGATACGATTGTGGATCTTCCAAGTATCCTCGAAAACATGTTGTATATTATGTGGGGATGGAATATACGATTAATGATTAAATGGGTATGTAAATGTTAGTTATTTGGTTTATGTTGAAAATTTTCTGTTGAAGAATTGAGTCGCGAACGCAAAAAAATGAAAATGTATGCAATTGCATCCATTGGATGTGACAAGATGAAGTTAAAAATGAGAGAGTTATAGTAAATATGGAAAGTATGTGTGAGTATGTATGGGTATGTATGGATATGTGTGGGTTAGTGTAAGGTTAGTATACTTTATATTAACAAGTTATATCCATGAAATTTGCAATTAGAAGGACAAATTTGAAATATTTTCGTGTTATTTTTTGTAAGTTTTTCTGTCAATTACTAGCAAAAATACAACAAAGTTGCATCATCAAAGATTATCTAACAAAGTACTTGGAAATATCCATGAAAAGATATATGTTCATTGAATTACTAGAAACCTAGAAAAAGTGTGCATTTGAATTATACGGGAAAACTAAGTTCAACGACTAGTCTTGGAAAACTATTCCAAATCTAAAATGGTACTAATATTCTACCGAGCCATACACAAAGCTCTGTCACAATTAGACTATATTTCTTTAAAACTAGAAAGCCATGGATTGGCAATACTTATATACAATAACAACATTATGAACAATAGCAATACCTTGCATGTGAATATTCTCACTAATAGCAAAACCAACTATCCATAACACTCGCGCTACCAACTACAAATAAATTGACAACCAAAAGAAAAAACACCAAAAAACTCGCAAACCAAAACAAAAGATTAAGAGAACACCTCAACAAAGAATCCATTCAATCTAATTCGAATCATATATCAATAATATACATCGAGACAATACCCCATCTATCCCATTGTCTCAGTTTATAGATCTAATTACACCCTTTTAATTCGGCATTACTTTGTTTGTTGTAGCTTTTGAATTGTTAATCCTAGTCGTTTCATAATCACCGCATTACAACCCCAAACTTGATCCATCACCCCGACGACAAACATTTCGACTCATAGAAATAAATTTACAACGAGATATCATTTGTTTTTCTTTTTTTTTGGGCTTTACTACAGCAGTGGGAACATTCAGTTTTATATAAAGCTGCATCGTCTAATTTAGTTTGCCACTACGCGCCCTCCCCCCTTACTTATACATATATTACAATTATTCAACTATAGTATAGAATATAATCATAGATACGAGGAAAGATATATATATAAAAATGCCGCAATCATCTAGTCATATGCATGAATATACCATGGATCGAGTGATTAATAATCAAACGTCAGCTGCGAACGCCATGACTGTTAAGGAAATTAAACGAATTGGTGAAGGCGCATTTGGAACTGTTGTTGAAGCAGTATTAAAATATGTTGATCCACCACCAGCTAATAATAGTATAGAGGAAAAGAATGGAAGTAGCAATGGAGGTTGGTTAGGTCCATTTGCTATTAAACGAGTTCCTGCACAAACTGAATATAAATCACGAGAATTGGAAATATTAAGATTAGTAAATCATCCAAATATTGTTAGTTTAAGATTTTTCTTTGATAAAGCCAATGTTGAAACTCGAGAAATTTATCAAAATTTAGTTATGGAATGTTTACCATCAAATTTACAAGCAGAAATTAAATATTATCGTCAATCAAAATATACTATACCTTATCCTCATATGAAAGCATATACATTTCAATTAACTAGAGCCATGCTTTATTTACATGGATTTGGAATATCTCATCGAGATATTAAACCCCTGAATATTTTAATTGATCCTGCTACAGTAAGATTGAAAATTTGTGATTTTGGATCAGCTAAAAAATTAGAACCAAATCAACCTTCTGTTAGTTATATATGTTCAAGATATTATCGATCACCTGAATTAATTGTTGGTTGTACATTATACACGACAAAAATTGATATTTGGGGGTTAGGATGTGTTGTTGCTGAAATGTTTTTGGGTAAACCAATATTCCAAGGTCAATCACCAGAAACTCAATTGAGAGAAATTGCCAAATTATTAGGTCCTCCACCAAATAGTTTTTTCTTCAAAAGTAATCCTCATTATAGAGGGAATATGTATACTACAAAATTATTTAATTGTAGTGTGGAAGAAAGATTTAAACAGATTTTTAGCAATTCTCCAAATGATGCTATTGATTTGTTATTAAAGATATTAGTCTATGACCCTGATATTAGGCCAAGTCCAAGAAAAGTGTTGGTGCATCCTTTTTTCAATGAATTAAAAAGTAAAGATTTTAAAGTTTATCCTCGAGGATCTTCTGAACCTATTGTATTGGATTTATTTAATTTTAGTGAATTAGAATTACAATTATTAGGGAATTTACGAGATGAATTGATAATAAGGTAATATGTTTATAGATAATTATACTCGGGTGTTTTTGCTTATGTAGCTTTGCATGTATGTTTTTTTATGACTAGATAACTGTAGATTATAAAGCCAAACTATAACTATATTCATCTTCAATATTTTGGGATAACCATAATACAATACAACTTAACATAATACATCCATTACAAATAATATTACTAACACCCATACCTAAAGTTGGAAATGTATAGTGTTTTAACAAATATTTTAAAATAAACACCATAAAACTACCAGCTAAACCACCAGCCAATAATGAGAATCCCAAGAACAAGATAATTCTAGCAGCCCAAGCATTTGTACTACCACCACCACTCATAAAACTTGTATTTGAATCTTGAAATAAATTTGATTTTTCAATTGAATTAACAATAAGCATTCCTGAAGTAGAACAAATAAATGGAATCCAATCAATGAATGTAACATGAACATCTGATGCATTTACAGTTTTCAGATAAATTGCTGAATCAATAATTGACCAAAATCCAATGGCAAATAATGCACCTGATAAATACACCCCAAATGCTCGCAATTTTGCAGATTTAGGTAATCGAAACATTGATGCATTGAATCTGAATAAATGATTTGAATGATCCATCTTGCAGTGTTTAGTATCTACAATGGAATGTTTGTAATGTGTGTATATATGTATATATGTATTGGGGATATAATTGGAGTATCTCCTTTGAGTTGTTTTTTTTTGGGGGGGAGGAGATGTCGCAAAAGATATTTCTATGCGACATTTTCCGGTACAGTGCTTTGCAAATTATTTCAGACTAGCACGACATTATTTTTTAAAAAACCACTGAGTCGGAATGCCTCAGAATTATCAAACATTGGTTTGAGAATAAAATGTTGCTCTAGTCTGAAATAATTTGCAAAGCACTGTAAATGGTGATTTTATGGGACAATTGTTCGAAACTCAGGAAAAATGGAATATTAAGTTTAGACCGAGAATCCGTTATTGGATAATTTCGGGTATTTGTTAGGAAAAAAAGAAATCACTACTGATCAATGGGGATTGGTTTAATTTCTGTAAGGTTCAAATATGGGAGAATGACCCGAATTGTAAAAGTTCTAGTTAGAAAAAAGTAGGTATAATTAAGTGAATAAACTGTACAATAATTGAAATAATATCAGGTAGAGGTATTGACATTGATGAAAGAAAAAACAGAAAAAAACAAAAAGAAAACAAAGAAACAAAACAAGGAATCCCGAAAAAGCTAATACGAGTGAAGGAAATAAATGGTAACAAATCGGAAGAAGCCGTTATGCCGTGATGGTGCATAGAAATATACAAGAAGTTTTGATTATTTGATTAAGTGGTGCAATTGATAGTTACATCGACATGCTTTTAGTAATCTGTATGTTACGAAGTCTACAAAATGGTGTAACGACTTACCGGATACTATTATACGATTACATGTCTTGATACCAACCGAGGTATGTTAACAAAATCAGGCGATATGTGTTGATTGTCCCTTTATGTTTTTTTGATCAGTGGTATCAAACCCTCCTACCCCAGAGAGCAAATGCACATTTTCTGTTCCAAAAATAGTTTGATCAATCGAGAAGAATCCTAAAGAGGCATTTTGCTTTGTTTATTCAACATATCAATAATTCACCATACTTTTATAGAGAGCCTTGTATTATCCATCACAACAAACCCAGAAGAATCGTTCACTGATCATATAAGTTGTTAAAATGTAATGCTCCTTATGCTAACATATATTGATATAATATCACTTGTAAAGGCACCTAGCCACACACGAGGAAACCAAAACCGAGGTTCACGAGGGATAAATCATATCCCGACGCATTATATGCATAAGACGTATAATTTCTCTGATTTTTGTTTTCATGCTACGTTAGAAGTCTTTGAACCATACCCCCCGTCTTGCATTCGTATTTAATCAGAGTTTTGTTGTTATTCTTAATATTATTGGATATGCAAGAGATGTAAAGAAACGAATATGTATCCGGTGTTATTTTTCATTCGGTTTCTATGAGCAAATTCTCGGATAAATCTCGTATTGATATTAGCATACGACCTACATTAATGTCCCTCGCCTATTTTGGGGACATAAAGAACAACAGTATTTTTTTTGTCAGAAGTTCACATTGTCCCTCTACTAAAAAGAACCAGGTCCTTGATTCACAATTAATGGAATAGCTAACTCCAAAAGAGTATTAACAGGAATTATGAAGCACGGAGAATTGCATTATTTTGTTTAGGATCAAGAGCCCACTCTATGAACGGGGTTGTGTGCTAAATATCGGACTTGCCTCATTCCACAATTACTTGTTTTTTTCCCTCCCTCTTAAACGTTGTTTTTACGCGTTGCAAGTAAACATTTTGGCGCTGTGCGTCGCAAACATAATTCTGGTTTATTTTCCTGTGATTGTCGATTCCACTAGAACCATCAAGAGAAGTAATTGGGTCAATACCTCCGTTCCTTCATCAAATCCCGAGTTTATTTTTAACAAACCCCGGATATTTAACTGTTTTCCAATGACCAGCGGTCTTAACTTTTATGTTAAAACAAGGTAAATCAAGTCATTGTTTCCCAGTGTGGGGTAAAACAGAATATTCTTCGGATTAATCAAGTACTTAAATTATAGAAAACATTTTCTTTTTTTCCTATGCCTGTTGCTACTTGCTGTTTTGAGAGTATTTATAGTCTTCCACCTAAGAATGAGCTAGCATCAATCCGGTTTTCCAAGGACGAAATCAACAAGAATCTATCACGTTGGATCGGAATTCATCAATTGATTTATTTCTCCGGAGTCCTCAGAATTATTCCCAGTGTCGAGCCCAAGGTTAGGTGTCTTTAACAACAGCAACAACAACAACAACAACCAGTCCTAGAGCCCTGACTAATATTCTGTGTCTTATGAGCAATAAATTTTAGTCCCAACGTACAAAACCCCAACAGGGGTCGTTCAAAACAACCCCTGAACCCTTAATCAACCCATTAACAAGCTGGATTTAAGCACTCATTTTTCCTACCGGAGATCTAGTGGTCTTAATAAATGATGAAAGGTAAGTGGAATAGTCCAATTTCTTCTTGGCTATACTAAACCATTCAGGTAATAGCATCAGAGAAAGAAAAAAAAATAGAGTTTGGAGTTATGCGTTTTGAACGTCATGCAGCATAAAGTTTTCTAGGCTAGTTTAGCGAGAAAAAAAAACCTACAAAAATAATATTCGAATTGGACCAAACCCCGAATTGAACAGATGCAATGCTATTTTAGTCAAGACATTCAAAGAAAAAGAATATAAAGATGGAAGGTAACCCATAAGTGCACCTCCCAACCGTTCACTTCTGTAATTAATGTCGCAATGTTTCAATTTATTACTTTCACAATTTTTTCAATTGCAACAGTTGCTGCAACTCAAATCAATGGGGTATTCACTTCTTTTGACTCGTTGGTGTTTCAAAGTGGTGGTAACTTCCAATATTCTCATCCAAATAATCCTAGTTGGGTTGCCACATTGTCTTGGAAAATCGATGGATCATCCATGTTTCCTGGAGATACATTTGTTTTAACAATGCCATGCGTTTTCAAGTTTACAGCTGATGAAGATAAAATCGATTTAAGAATTAGGGAAATTTCTTATGCTACGTGTTCATTCATGACCGGAGATATACTACTTTCATATTCCCTGTTAGAATGTATAATTTCAAACTCTGTACAGCCTCACTTGCTCCTTAGTGGAACTATTAGCTTCCCTTTTACCTTTAATGTTGGAGGTTCTGCTTTGAGCAACGACTTGCACTGTGCTAACACTTTAGTCGCTGGTGTTAATAGTGTAACCTTTTATGATGGCCCCAACAAACTCAGCATTCAGGTCACTTTTGATGGTGGAACTGATGATAATATCAATCAATTTGTTCTTTTGGCCAGGGTAGTACCATCGTTAAATAAAAATCAGCATTTCCTTGTAGGAGGTGTTTGTTCAAAAGGTTATAGAAAAGGTACTATCGGTATTGAGATTTTGGATCAGGTTTCCGCTATTGACTGTAAATCGTTCAATATAGCTATCACAGATGCCCTAAATGCCTGGGGACTTGCTAAGAATGCCAATACTGGATTTAAATATCAAACTTCTTGTTTTGCTCGCTCTTTTAGAGTTAGCTATCAAGATATTCCTGCTGGATATCGTCCATTTGTTACTGCACTTATACAACGGAAGGCTGGCTACACAACAAGGATAAGATATATCAATAAATATACTTGTGTTGGAGAATTTTTTGAAACCGACAATTCAGCCAACAAAGATATAATCCCTTATAAGAATTCCGGAGTAGGAGCAAACGTTGAGTTGGTTGAAGTTATAACAAGTACTCATACTGCTCTGACTATACTATTAAGCACAATGCCCTTCACCTCATCAATTCATCAAACAAAAACAATTGTTGTAAACGTTCCTATTCCAACTGTAACTACTACCGGCACTTATGTTGGCATTTCTACTTCCTACACTACCATTACTGCTTCTCCGGGCGAGACTGCTACTTTTATTGAATTTTCTCCTGTGCATGCAACTACTACCATTACCACATGTTCTCCAGGACAAATGAAGACTATTACTTCAGTATATTCTACTTCGAATCGGGCTACTGATACTAAATTTATTATTACTGAATGTGTGTCAACCCAATACGTGACAAATACCTGGACTACATCGAAAACTATAACTTCAACTATGCCATTTGCTTCAGA
>KI547138.1:378126-431416 GCA_000497715.1 Spathaspora arborariae UFMG-19.1A
TGGTGACTGAATGTGAGAGTTTAATGGATGGGAGAACTATTGCAGTAAAGACTACTGAAATTGGAGAACAAGAGGCCACTGATTATGTAACTTTGACAAGTACTTGGACTGGTGTAACTACTGAAACAATTACTTTACCTTTAGGTAAAGACAAGATAGTGACTGTTGTTATAAATGTTCCTGAGGAAACTTTGGAAGTGGATGATTCTACTGAAACACCAAAAAGTATTGCATTTGTAACTGTGATTAGTACTTGGACTAGCGCTGAAACTAGAACCACGACTATTCCGTTTGATCCATTTGAAGATATGACAATGACCATTGTTGAAAATGTCCCAGTGCCCACCGTGACGGAATTTGATGGCTATATTGGTATTTCAACTTCGTATACCACCATTAGTGCTACTCCAGGAAAAACTTGTACGGTAATAGAATACGCTCCTATTCATACAACAACTACAATTACTACATGTTCTCCAGGACAAATTGAAGCTACAACTACATTAATTTCCGTGTCAGATTGTGCAACTGATACTGTTATTGTGGTTGCTGAATGTTTGTCTTCAGTTGACGGAAAATCTCTTGCAATAAAGACTACAGCACTTGAAGAAACTACAGACTATATAACTTTGACAAGTATTGGTACTGGTTTAGAAACTTCTACTTCTACTTTGCCATTTAACTCACCTGAAGATAATAAAGTTACTGTTGTTGTCATTGTTCCAGGTACTGAAGCTTTTGAAGTTTCTAAAACTGGTAAAACTAATACTGATAATGAAGGTGAAGAAATTGATAGTTTTATAACTTTGACAAATACTTGGACTGGTGTGGAGACTGTAACTTCAACTATACCATTCATTCCAACTAAAGACGGGATAGTAACAATTGTTGTAAATGTTCCAGGGTTAAGTGTAACTGAAACTGTAAGTGGAGAATCTACAGGAGATGCCACAACATCCAAATTAACTAGTGATGAAGATAAATCTGTTACAACATCGAATGTATTACGCCCATCTGATTCAACTATAAAGACATTCATCACATCTACTAAAGTAACTTCCACTTCTGAAAGCGATGACTGGCCAACTTCTCTCTCTAACAAACCATTGGTTAATGGAGAAGTTCCCTTGTATGGGGAAAATATACATACTGCTGGCGGTAATGCTTATTTTGGACCGGGAAAAGGAAATATATGGGATGTTGATGAACCAGGAAATTCTATAATTCCTGAGGTTCAATTCGAAAATGGAGCTTCAAGATGGAGAGTTACTATTTATTTGTTAATTTTAATTAACATTTTGATTTAGTTGTTTTATTGGTTTTTTTTTTATTTTAATTTATTAAATATTATGCTTTAGGAATAAGTTATTATATAACTAGTTTATGAAATACATATGTTTTCTGGTTATAAGAGTAGCTATACAGTATAAAGATCTGTTACTTTGTAAGACAAGTATAGATCTCATTCATAGGTGTTGTAAACATAAATCTGTTGTTAAGTAAACAACGCCGCATTTGAAGGTGTTACAAGAAAAAAAACTGGTGAACGAAAAACCTAAAACTAACAGTTTACAAGTAAATCAATATGGTCCTGTTTAATAACTTATATTGGTCATCAGATTATAAAACATCAATAGATAAGTTTCACCTTGAATCAATTACATCATTGAATCAAATTCATGATGTTCGAAAGTTAGTATTTACTTATATAAATTATTTCACTAATAATTCTGAGTTTCTTGATAAATCCCTGAATGATTTATTACCCTCAACCAGCCCATTTCGTACTGAGCATAGTTCTAGTTTGAGTAGACGTCGAGAGGTCAGTTCCCTGATTGTATCACTGGAACTGAATCTGCCTCAACCAGGACAGAAAGAGCAGAAGGTTAATATGAATACTGCGTTTAATAATTATATAAACCATATGAAATTTGATAGTGTATTGTTAATTCAAATGGCTTCAATAATAGATCGAGATGTTTTGGATGAAATTACTCAATTTTTAAAATTTCAAGAACCAAAATTAAAGAGTGAAGTTAATAGATTAAGTGAGATATATCGAGAGTATTTATCTAGTGTGAACAAGATTGAGAAATTAAAATCAAGACATCAAGAACAGTTACGATTTAAAGAGTTTAATGATGTGAAAATAAATGTTGAAGATACTACTATGGATGACAGTATTGAAGAAAGCTTCGAGGATACTACTACAGAAGAAATTATACCAATTACAGAAGAATTTGAATTTCCTATGAAATTAGGAACTGTTCAAGTATTGAATATGGAAGGATTACATGATATTTTGTTTCAATTGGTTCATTCTGTTCCTTTAATTAAACGAAAAATTCCTATTCCAGGTTATAAAGCTGATATTTTTAGTAGTGATTCCTTATGTGGTGTGCTTAGTAAGATGAGAATTAAAGGATTAACTCCATCTCGAATAAGTTTAGAAAAATTTGGTCAAAGTTTATTAGATTGGGGCTTTGTTACTACTAGTCAATTTTTAAGTTCAAAGAAATTTAAAAGTGAAGGAATGTGGTTTGAATGGCTGGATTTAACTATTGAAGTATTGAATTATAATAAGCAAGAGAGTAGTACTTCTGAGGCAATCTCGGTTACTTCATCTGGTTCAGGTACTAAATTTCAAACTGAGGTTGCTGAAACTTCCAAACGATTAAATGCAATGTTTAATTCTGTAAAGAGTTCAATTTTAAAGACTAATCATGATGAAATGTTGAGTGATATTCAACAGAAATATAATCAAGAGTATTTAACTGTTGAAGAATTGAAATATCGATTAGAACAAAATATAAATGAAACCAGTGAATTCTTGGAATCATTTGAAAAGGAAAAGATTGAATTGATTTATAAGAGTTTATCTAGATTACTGGAAATTTTAAATCGATTTTCTCATAAACAAACAGAAACATTAACCCATTTCTCACAGGATTTCCTTAATCGAATTAACAAGAGTGTGAATTATTCCTATGATTTACAATTATTACTTGAGAAATATTCTACTGGAATTTATTTTCCTAGTAATTCATTAATTGGACAAAATGGAACAATCTATTCAAATTTTCAAAATCTAAAATATCAATTTAATTTATATAAGGATATTCCTTTGCAATTACAAGTAGGACAGGTGATACCCGATTCCTTATTAAGTATTTCTTCAATTCCATATATATTATACCAAGCTATTAAGATCATAGAAAGTGGTGATTTCACTAAAAGTCGTGAGTATTGGACATCTCCATTAGATTATCAAACAATATGGAATATAAAACAGGATTTGATTATTTTGTTGTCAGAGTTCACGCCTAATTTAACTGATGAAATTTCTAATGAACGATTAATTGAAGGAGAATTCATCACGAAAATCATTGAATATTTAAAAGGAAGATCAGTTCAAGATGTAGTTTATTTTGTTAAGAATTGGTTATTGGAAATCAATGATTCTTGTATTCCATTTATGGTTTATGATTCAATAATTAATAATTATTTAAAACAAGATAATATCGAAGAATTAATTAAACAACTTGGATCAATACCAAGAAGTAATTTGGCCAGTTTGATTTTTATAATTCAACATATTTGTCGAGTTTTTCAATTGAATATTATTTCAAACTATGAAATATCTGATGAAATTGAAGAGGAGGGGGAGAGTGAAGCAATAAGTGAAGTTGTTACACAGTTAAATTCCATGAATCAAGTTGGTGCTGTTCCGTTTGTACATCTTATCATGAGGCCTTCTATAGTGAAACATTCCACAGGATTTAAACCTCCAATTGAAACATATGGTAAATTTCTTAATGATTTATTAAATATAAAAGTTAATACTAGTTTATTAAGGAAATTGATTGATAATGAAACCAATATAAAACGAAAGAAAATAGAAACGGAAAAGAATGGATTAGTGTTGAAACGAGTTTCCTTAGTTGTTCCCGAGTCAGAAGTAACCGAACCTCCAACCACACCCAAGAAAGAGTCAAACACATTGGTAGGTTCGACAATTCCAAAAAGTCCCCGACCTGTTAGTGGAGAGTTTTCATTGCGACCATTTAGAACAAGAGCTACTCCCCAACCTTCACCTAGAGGTTCGCCTACACATTCTCGAGAAGTTAGTCCTGTTAGACCAAGTTCAAGTACATTATTACCACCGACTGTTAAAATAGAATAGGATATTTATATATTTATATATATACAAGACTTAATGCAATTTCTTTGATGATCTATTCATGGTTATCTTCTCTAATTTCTTTAATTGTTTAATACCAAATCTAAACAAAACAATTAAACTAAGCATAGATACAATTACAACCACTTCCATACCACCATTTGTTTCTTCAATGAAATTCTCTAGGTTCATACCATATAATGCTGAGATATACAAGACAATTCCCATAGACAATAATCCAGTGCTAAATTTTAAACCTAATAACATCAATTCGTTTCTATTTGAATCCAAAACAATATTAATAATTTCTTCTGTAGTTTTAATTTGTGATTTTAAATTCTCCATAGTTTGTACAATTTCATCAGAAGTTTTGTAATATGACTCTAACAACATTTCAATTTCGCCGTGATTTGAACCTTGTCTAATTATACCTACATGCTTATCAGTTAAATATAAATCGTTTAATTCATCATCTCGTTCAAGTAAATCTTCAAGTAAATCTCTAATTAAAATAGCTTTTCTTTGAAATTGTGCTGTTTTCTTAGATTGAATTAACAAATATCGTAATTTATATCGTTCAATTGAATCATCTAACCCTTGAAGAATATGTGAAATGACAGTTTTATGTACTTTCATTTCAATAGTTAAATTAGAAATTGCTGATATAAGTATTGCTTCTATTGCCCGAAATTCATATGGTAAATTAGAATTATCATTTGAAGTTAGTCTTTCTGACATTTCTTTAAGAAATGTCAGATGAGAATAAGATTCTTGACGAAGGGAGCTTATATTGTTGGAAGTATCAAACACGACAACCATATCATGTTTAATCATAGCACGAACATTAAGAATATTGAGTAATATACTATCTTTTCTTGCCACTATTGAAGGAACAATATCTAAATTAATTCCACCAATAGTTGATTGATTTTGATGTCGAGATAGTTTTCTAAAATCTCGAGGGACTAAGTTATGTTGTTTCATAAATTCAGATTTCCTTATTTCTTTACCATGTTGAACCATATAGCCTGTCAGGTTGAATATCGTACATCTTATATGTTCATTTTCTGTATGTTTTGTCAGGGATAATGTTTTCAGTATGAATAAATCTTGAAATGTTTCTCGTTTTGAAGGAAGAAGTAATGGTGGATGTTTTTGAGTTTTATTTTTGACTAAGTTGGTTATACCAGTTGTTATGTGTCTAGTTAGTCGAAGTGTTATTGTTCTATTCATGTTTTGGATGGTTTAAAGTGTGTTGTTTAGGCTAGCAAAATGTAAAGTATTTTTGATGCTTTAAGTATCTTGAAATAGTAAAAAAAGTGCGAATATCAAACCATACATATAAACAAAGCTAATATGACCAGTATTAATTCAGCAGAGGATTTAGAAGTATATGAAGAAGTAGGCAGAGGCGGTTTCGGAATAGTATATCGAGGAATAATTAAATCAACCCAACAAGAAGTTGCTATAAAACAGATTGACCTTGAAAATGATACAACAGATATTACGGAAATCGTCAAAGAAATTCAAATTATATCTGAATGTCAAACATCACCACAAATAACTCATTATTATACTAGTTTTGTACGAAATTATAAGTTATGGGTGATTATGGAATTTGTAAATGGAGGTTCTATATTTGATATTTTAAAACCGAGTGGAGTTTCTGAAGAAGCTACAGTTTCAGTAATTATTCATGAAATACTTTTAGCATTACAATTCCTTCATAATCAAGGTAAAATCCATCGTGATTTAAAATCTCAAAACATATTACTTTCAAAAACTGGTGATGTCAAATTGACCGATTTTGGAGTATCAACACAATTATCGTCAAATTTCTCGAGAAGAAATACTACAGTAGGCACACCATATTGGATGGCCCCTGAGGTGATTGTAAATGGAGGATATAGCTTTAAGGCCGATATTTGGTCTCTTGGATGTTGTGCTTATGAATTATATACCGGTAAGCCACCTTTACAAATTAATTATTCACCTATGAAAGCACTTCGATTAATATCTCGATGTGAAAAAGATACTGATTTTATTAAATTGATTGAATTGTCAAGTTTGAATTGTTCAATGGAATTTAAAGATTTCTTGAGTAAATGTTTTAGAGAAAACTATGAATTGCGATACTCTGCTAGTAAATTATTACAACATAAATTTATTATGAAGTATCAACTGGTGGATAAACACAAGTTGATAAAGAAGTTGATAACAAGAAAACATATATGGGATCAAAGTAATAATAGTTTAAGAATACATCATTTTTATATACCTACAGAAGTGCATAATAAGAATAATAATATTAAGTGGAGTTTAGATGAACCTGAACTGGATGGTGCGCTACCGGTTGAAAAATTACTGAAACAACAACAATATTTGCAACAAGTTAAACCAGATTTTACTAGAGTATTAACTAAAGTGGTTAATAAGTTAGATACAAGAAACAATTTGACTCAAGAACAACATGATTTGTTGCTTTTATTGAATGAGCAATGTATTAACTTATTAACTTATAGTAATACCAACAAAATAATTATCTGTCAATATTTAAAATATTTATTAAAGGAATTAAGTAAAACTGACAATTCAAAGTTGCTCCAGAAATTAATAATTCCTTCGAATTTTAAAATAATTGAAAGATTAGAAAGTAAACAATTACCAATGTCACCACTACCGCCACCACCTTTAAATCCGACATTGTCAAGTGTACCTGCATATACAAAATTTGATGAAATTGAAAATAGTTTATTTAATTCTTGGATTGAAGGAATGAAAAATAAACAACAATCTAATACATAGTTTATTATATAGACAGTAGTAAATAGAAATGGGAATTCTTGAACAGAACACGACCAATGATTTATATAATTTAAAATCTTCCCTTAATCAATCAGCATCTATAAATTCAATTAAAATATCTCCCAATGGACAAACATTCGCTACTTGTTCTTCAGATGCAATAATACGAATTTATAGCTTAACTACAGGTGATTTACTTTCAGAATTACAAGGACATACCAAAGGGATTTCTGATATTGTTTATTCTCCTATAAATTCCAATATTCTTGCATCATGTTCTGACGATTTAACTATTCGACTTTGGTCAATCAAATCCAAAAAATGTATTAAAATATTGCGTAAACATACATATCATATAACAACTATAAAATTTGTCACTAAGGGAAATATCTTGATAAGTGGTTCAGCAGATGAAACTATCACAATCTGGGATATAACATCAGGAAGAATTCTTACAACATTAGCTGCTCACTCTGATCCCGTGAGTTCCCTTTGTCTTACACCCGACAATTCTATGATTATAAGTGCATCATATGATGGATTAATGCGATTATTTGATTTAGAGACAAGCCAATGTCTTAAAACTTTAACATATAATGCGTCACATGGAACAGCAACTGCTTCTACAAATGATGTTTTAAATTTCCCCATATCCAATGTGGAAATTTCACCTAATGGATTATATATCTTAAGCTCAAGTTTAGATGGATTAATTAGATTATGGGATTATATGAATAATAAAGTAATCAAGACATATCAAGGAGTAGAAGGATCACCAATAAGTGAACATTTCAATTGTGGAACGAGATTTATTACAAGAACAGCCACACCTAAAATTGTATCTGGTTCTGAAAGCTCGGGTATTTTAATTTGGGATATTCAAAATAAACGAATTGAATATCAGTTTAATAATTGTAAAGATGTTGTGTTACAAGTAGATGTGTTTGATGAAGGTAGAGTATTGGTAAGTTGTAGTAGAGATGGAATTATTAATGTATTTGAATTGAATGAAAAGTATACAAAACAAGTTAGTCCTCTGATGGATACTCGTGATGCAACTCCTTCATAGATTAGATAGAGTGTGTAAATAGTGTAAAAATAAGAATTCGTACTTGTAAGGAACTTACCACCTCTTCCTGCCACTTCCTCCCACTTCCCCCTCTTCCTCCCTGTCATATACTAAAATGAAATCTTTCTCTGTTGAAGTACACGATTAGTTTGCTTACACAACTAAATCTTTTATATTTGACTTCTTGAGAACAGGCAAAGTTCACTCGAATCTCGTGAATGACATTTTCTGCAGCTCAACTCTAGCAAACCAGGGCTTACAGTAGATAGGGTTCGATGCTTCAGAATAGCCCTACAAGATTTTCTGACACCAGAGAAATTACTTGATCCACTCAAGTGATTATAAATTATCGGTTTTTAACACATCTACAATATTTAGGTACTCTTCCGAAGCTAAAGATATTTCTGTAGTAGATTTGTGCCCAGCTGTGACACATTTCCAATAATTAATGTCCCCCCCTCCACCCATTTTGTTTGAAAACGTAATAAATACTAGGAAGTATATAGTTTCACTCTATCCTTGGACTAGAGTGCGTATGACCATATCAATACTCGGTAACTTAACGACTTGATTGGATTTGTTCAAGTATCCCTTTCTCTGTTTACCTTTTTTTTTGTAGTACTCCTTCAACGCGTGTTGTTTACACTACATAATAACAGAGTACCTAACAGCTACGAATGGAAACAAGTGCAATAAGTAAAGAAGTGAAAGCTTTGCAACATAATCTAGCTTCGGAAACTATAGATATAAATAAATTAACTCGTGATGAATTATTACAAGAAATTAAACAATTAGAAGAAGAACTAAACCAAAGTGAAGATCCTCAAATTGATATCCCGGAAATTATAAAACATAGTTATTTCGACCCTAATATTAGCTCATACTTCGAACAACTACATGAAAATGCTGAAGAAATACTTGCAGAAACAAATATACCTGATTTAGAAGTTCGGGAAAATATAGTTTATGAAAATATATTTCGTATGATTGGAATAACAGCATTCCCAGTAACAGAATCAAGTTTCACAGAAAATCAAACATTATTAGGTATAAGATTTGATATATTTTCAATATCTAGTGCAACTTTCAAACCTCCACATTATATAATACTTCGAAAGATTAACTTATATTCTGAGAAGGAATTAGAAGCAGTACAGGAGACATGGTCAGTTTATAAACATACATTACCTAATTACGTCCCATTAGCAGAATATCAGAAGAGTCTAGATGATCTGAACCAATCTATAATTCAATTGGGGTTATCTGTACATTCTTGTTTGATTAAAATACAATATAAGCATGATAAATTAGACAAACTACTTGAATTTAAGAGGAGTCAATTCAATCTTGATGGAGAAGATCCAATAATTTCAAATATTGAACGAGATCTATCATGTCAAAGAGTTTTAATTACTTTTAATAGAAAGAATAAACTTGTACTTGAATTGAAAATTTCAAATGATATAATTGAAATTTGTAAATTTCAAGCCAATGTTAATTCAAGATTAAAACTTTGTGAATGTTTATTGAAAGATTGTAAGATTAATGATATAATTAAAAAGTTTCGTTTAGTTATTAACACATTGGTATCTAATAAGATAATTGAGTAAAGAATAATCGTGTATATTATGTGTGATATATTCTGTTAAACTGTTTAAGTCGATTGGAGTTAAGAGCAACCATTTGTGAAAAAGTATTTACTAAGTTTCAACTGCGGAGTATTTGTATAGTATTGCCGCTTCGTATAGTAACGCGCTAGTTTTACAGGCACAATTTCTAATACTTTGTAATTCATCGCCATATTCTTTATTCTCCCCACTTTCTAAGGGAAAAAAAACTCCACCAAAACTGTTGAGCTGTTGCAACCAAAACGGCTAAGAACCCCGACTTTCTACAAAGGTAATTTTTCCTTAAAGGATAAGATAATACCGAGCGTTAGATTAACTCTTTTGAGTAGACGTTTCCCTTATGGAATTCTCCTTTTGTGTGGAATATGTTATACTACAAAGTTTGTGAACGCCTTGTGTAGTCTTTAATTATGTAATTTTAACTATCATATAAATAGAACTGGGAAGCTCTCTTGTAGACCTTCAACATATTCAATATCAACACAATGTCTTCAGAAAAGAAAAGCGAAAAACTAAGAATATATCCTAGAACTAGTATTATTCAAGGTGATGCACTATCAACCAAAATTTCCATTGATATTCCTGGTATTTCCAATAATTTAGACGAAATAGCTCTTGGTGACACTAAAAAAGCCAACAAACTTTTAGAAGAGGCTAGAGCTAATTTAGAGTTAGCTCAAGAAACAGGATATGCTCCTGAATTAAGACGTAATTTCAGTTTAATTGATCTTTTAGGTGTTGGATTTGGATTAACTAATAGTTGGTATAGTCTTTCTGCTTCACTTGTTGCTGGGATATATAGTGGTGGGCCAATGTTGATTGTTTACGGAATTATCATTCTTGCTTCTGTCGGTATGTGTGTTGCTATTTCCCTTGGAGAAATGGCAAGTGCAATGCCAAACTCTGGTGGTCAATATTATTGGACTCAACAACTTGCACCAAAGAAATGGGCTCCTTTAGTGTCATATTTATGTGGTTCAATGGCATGGGCTGGTGCTGTATTTACATCCACTGCAGTGACAGTTTCAATTGGAGCTTCTGCTGTTGGGATGTATATGATTAATCATCCTGATAAAACCGTCAAGAAATGGCAAGTATTTATTGGTTTTGAAATTGCTAATCTTTTACTTATCATATTCAATGTATTTGAACGACCATTACCTCGTATTTCCCAATGTTCCTTATATATTTCATTGGCTTCATTTGCTATAATTACCATTACTGTATTGGCAATGTCGGGTGGTGAATTTCAATCACCAAAATTTGTATTTGCAGAATTTACAAATGGCACCGGATGGAGTTCAAGTGCAATTGCCTTTTTTGTTGGTTTAATTAATCCCAATTGGAGTTTCCTGTGTTTAGATTGTACAACTCATATTTGTGAAGAATCAAGTAGACCAAGAACGGATGTACCTAAAGCAATTATTGGTACTGTTATTATTGGATTCATCACTTCATTCATTTATGCAATTTCTATGTTCTTTTGTATTAAAGATTTGGATGGGATTGCTAATTCAAACACTGGTGTACCAATCATGGATATCTTCCATCAAGCAACAAGTTCAAAAGCTGCTGCGATAGGATTACAATTTTGTATTTTATTTACAGCATTTGCTTGTAATATTAATTGTCAAACATGGCAAGCAAGGTTAGCCTGGAGTTTCTCGAGAGATAATGGGTTACCTGGTTCAAAAATTTGGGCTAAAGTTAATCACAAGACTGGTTCAGTGGTAAATGCTCATTTATTGTCATGTGGATTTAATGCCTTAATTGGATTCATTTACCTTGGGTCGGTTACTGCATTTAATTCAATTTTAGTTTGTTGTGTAACTTTCCTTTCACTTTCATACCTGGTGCCTACAATTTTCTTAATATTTAAAAGAAATGAAATTAAACCAGGTCCATTTTGGTTAAAGAAATATGGATTAATTTGTAATATAGTTGTTGTCGGTTGGGCAGTTTTTTCAGTTGTATTTTATAATCTCCCTCTAGTTATGCCAGCTACTGGAGGTAATATGAATTATTCATGCGTTGTATTTGGGGTTTATTTCACATATTGTATATTGGATTGGAATTTAAGAGCAAAGAAATGTTTTGTTACTGCTGAAGAAAGAGAAAAGAATAAAGTTGAATTAACTAAACAATTATCTCCTCAAGTATCAAATCTTGAGGTTATATTATCAAGAAATGTATAAATGTAGGTAGCTATTTGTATTGGTTATGAATGTTATGAATGTTATGAATGTTATGTCTTTTGATTTGTTCTGTTTGGTTCTGTTCTGTTTGGTTGTGAGAAGTATAGGTTATTTCATACTATTAATCTTGCTTATACTAAACTACACCTTTCTCTAAACTAATATTTATTTTAAAGTACAAACAAAATAAACAAATCTCAAACAAATATATAAAAATCTCTTTTTTTTTGCTCTTTCTCTCTTTCTCTCTTTCTAAAAAGCATTACCAAATCCAGAACCAGTGGGTTGAAATCCTAATCCTGTACCTTGATAACTAATTCCAGCTGATCCAAGTTGTCCATTAGTAATCATTAAAGTTTGAGTAGTTGGTTCATCCTCTTGCTTCTTTTCTGACTCTTGTCTTTTCTTTAAATCTTGATAAACTAAGTTAAGTTTCTTTTGATTTTCATAAGCTATTGAAATTTCATAAGGTTTAATAAAATTGGCTAAATTATGTAACCATGACAATTCCAATACATAATCAAATTCAATCAAATCATAACCAACATATAATAATGCCACAAAACATTCATGATTACCAGTTTCTACAAAATATTCTAATAATTCATGAGCTATTTTTGTAGATTTTGAAATGGCAATTGTTCTTAATAAATCTGGCCATAATTTATCATTTTTCAAAATTGAAATTGCCTTATTATATTTCCGTTCTTTAGTATATAAAGTAGCAGCAATTTGTCTAAAGAAAATAAGTTCATGATTCTCTAATCTTTCAGCTAAATCTAATTTATTAAATCTATTATTAGTTTCATTTTCAATTGAAGATCTTAAAGATTTGTAATCCTCTTCTTCAATTAAAAGATCATGATATGCTGAATTAACCACGGAATTATTCTTATCTAAAACATTAATTAAAAATGGTTTAATCATTGGTAAATTATCTGATTTAACAAAAATACGAACAACTCGAGGTAAATCTAATTTTGGAGTTAAAACAGTTAATAAATCCACAATTAATGAAGGATTTTCATTTAAATAAAATTGAATTGCCTTATAATAAATTTCTAAATTAGGGGCTTTAACAATAATTTCTTTAAATGAATTATGATCAAAGGCAACTTCTGAATGTTCAATCATGGTTAATGCAGCATTATCCCATTCTTCATAATGACAATACAAGAAAATCAATTCTGGGTATAAATGAGCTGATTCACATGCAGTTAAAACTTTAGGAATATTTAATCTTGACCAAAATAATTTCAAATGTTCCATAACTTTTTCTGGACTATATTTACAATATAATACAGCTAATTCAGTAAACATTCCCATATGAGCACGTTCTAATCCTAACCCACTTTCAAAAAGTGAAATTAATTCTTTGAAATATCCATTATATTCATAAGTTTTAACTAATTCTGGTAATTCTTCAGCATCAACAATTAAATTTAATCCACAAATTTGTGCCAATCTAAATTCTTTATTTTCAATACAAGCAGAATTAACTTGTTTCCAAACATTAATATTGGATGCTTTACGAGCACAATCAACAGCAGCTTGATAATCTTGTAAATAAACTAAAGTAGTGGCTAATTTAGCATATTTTGAAACAGTAGAATATAAGATTTTTGCTGCCTTATAATTCTTGGCATCAAATAATTTATCACCAATAGATTCTAAATCAGCTACATTGGAACCAGCAACAAACCTTTCCATATCACTTAATCTATTTAATGTTGCATATGCATTAATAATTGCTCCATCAACTAATGGTTCTCTCAATGATTCTCTGGCCATATCCAAAAATTGAATCAATTCTTCTTCTTTACCTGCATGTTCAGCGATTTCAATAACTTGGGCAAAATTTTCGGGATTCTTTGATTTAACATATGAATTAATTGCTTCTGGAATACGTAACCCATTTAATTGGGCAGTACCTAATTGATACCATAATTCTGAAGTATCATATTTTTCAGCATATGCTTCACCACGATCTAATGACATAATATCTTCCACCAATACTTTCATGGCATCATTTCTTAACTCAAATTTATCATAAACTTCAAATGCTTCTTCAAGTAATTGGTTATCAATACATAATGGAGCAATTTCTTGAGGATCATATTTATCCAATTTTTCAATATAATTGGAAACTTTTGAAGGATCAGCTTTAATAGCAGTTAAAATTAATAATCCTTGTAATGAAGTATTATCAGTGAATGGAGAAGGTTCTAAAATAATTTTCTCTAATAATTCCATTAATTCAACTGGTAAATCATTTTCCATAAATGCCTTGACAGTAATGGAAACTGGTTCAGGATCAGTTAATTCTGGAATACCTGTGGAAATAACTTGGTCAATTAATTGACGACGACGAATGTTATCTCCAGTTAAAACTTTATTCCACAAATCTAAATCTGATTTAGCTAATAAATAACGAGCTTGATATTTATACATTTTATTATCATTGGTTATAGCAATCAATTCATCATCATTCCCACCTTTAGAATAAGAAATATAAGCTAAATATGGATCTCTCTTTTCACAATATTTACCCACAGCTAAAGTATCATAATTATTGTTTTCTTGTAAAAATTTCTCAGGAGAATTATTCGAATCAATATAAATCTTGGCTAAAGTATTATAAACTTCTTGATCATTTGAACCACCTTCCAAAGTTTTTTCTAAAAATGGTAATAAAATCTTTAATCTATTTCTTTTTTCAACTTCTTCAACTAATTCACCAATTGGTACTCTACCTAATACTGACATTAATAATCCTTTGATAATATTTTCATCACAATCAACATCTAATAATCCAGCAATGACTTGTGGAGTATTTCCTGGATTAACACTTTGAACATAAACTTCAATAAATTTGAAAAATTGATTCTTGTACAAATATAAAATCAAATCATGAACAAAATTAAAACGATCACAAACAATAATAAGAGGTAATTGATCATCTAATGGGAATTCCTTTAAAAAATTCTTAACACGTTCACCATTATAAACATTATTATCACGAACAACTCGTTCAACTTCTTTAGTTTGTTTCATCTTTGCAGCAGCTTGAATATATTTGAAAACAACATCAGGTTCTTGAGTTAAATTAACAATTGAACTTAAATAATAATATAATCCTTCAGTACATTTATAATCTTCAAAAATTTTAATTAATTTTAATGGACCAATTAAATCAGAATATTTAGTAGCAACTTGAATTACCACTTGTAAATTTTGGGCCATATTATTAGATAATAACTCTTTAATACATTCAATTGATTGATCAACATTTAATTGTCCGAAATATGAAACTAACCATTCATTAGGTAAGACATTAGTATGAATAATGACACGTTTAATATCTTTTAAATCATCATAATGCTCTAAAGCTCGTTGAAATAATCCTGATTTTTCACACAATTTACCAATAGTTGGTTTATCATAATGACTAAACATAGCATTACCTAAAATTGCATCAGCAACTTGAGGAGCATGAAGTAAATTAATTTCTAAAACTTTAGTTTGTAAATGACCCTCAGCAGGTGAATCATTCTTTAATGCATCTAACAAAAATGCTGTACCTTGTTGAATATAATTTTGCGAGAAAAACAAATCAGCAATTGTTTCAACATTTAATTGAGTTTCTGGAGAATTTAATAAAGATGTAGCAAACTCACTAGCTTTATCAGGATTAACTCTAATTAAATTTTGAATTAAATTTGTGAAATCTGGATTATATCCAACTTGTTGACAATAAGGTAAAATCTTATCAAACTGACCTAATTCAGCCAAGCAAGAAACAACTTTAATGTTTACATTAGCTCTGATATATACGGCAAGAGCTAATGCAATATCATTATAAGATTTAACAATATCACCTAATTCTTCTGAAGAAGTTAATTTATCTTCCTTTAACCATTTCTCAAATAATGGTTTACGATCTTGTTGTAAAACTGGTTTAGCCAATTCAATTGATTCGTATTTGTTTAAAGTACCTCTATCTAATAATGTAGAAAAATATTGCAAAATTGGAGAAATTTGTCCTGGTTGAGGAGTAATATTTTTCAATTTATTAATGGTATCTTGAGTTCTTAACTGTTCGGAAGAAGCAGCAACTTTAGCAGCATTTGTATAATCACCTTGATTTAATAAATTTTGAAATTGTTGTTGGAAAAGATTTTCCGCTCCAGGGAATCCACCACGTGAAGCTAACGACAATGCCAAGGGAACATTCGCTAATTTTTCCAATACATAAGGAATAATCTTGTCCCGAGATACTTCAACACTTAAAACTTGACCAGATTTATTAATAGTTAATAATCCAGTACCTTCATTAAAATTAGTAGCTGTGAAAACCGGATCAGCAGTAATTCTATTAACAAATAAATTAACCCCAGTTTCAATATCATATAAATGAATAAATCCATATTTAGTTAAAACATAAATAATACCATATTTATCTGAAGTTTGTAAACTAATTGGGAAATCATTTGCTGCATCTGGAGGGAAAAAAATATCAACTTGTTTCTTTTGAAAATGAGGATTTGTATCTACATGATCAATTTCAATAATATGCATATTTCCTTGACCTTGAGCATTTTTATTTCCAACACAGAAAACTTTAGTTGGTTGATGACCTCCAGGTAATAATATTTGAGCAAATTTACATACATGACCTTCAATTGCTTGAGATACATTTCTTGTTTTTGAATACAATTGAATATGACCAGCAATACGACCATCTTCTTGAGCAATACCAGTAACAGCAAACCAATTTAAATCTGATTCAGCAACAAAATTTATAATTTGAGCTTGAGCTAAAGTATGATGTCTTTCAGTTAATCTGATTGGACCATCGTTACTACCATCAAATACATTCCAATAAAAAATAGATGAAGCAGTAACTAAACCTAAATATTGATCATTAAGCCATTTCCAAAAAATAACTGGTTCATCCATAGTGAACGCTTTCAATCTTTGTTTAGTAGCCAAATTAAAGATTTGTAAAGTAGTACCATTAGCTCTAAGAGAAATAACAAACTCTTTTGGATGCATAATTGCATTGTCAGCAGTCATATTCTTTCTAGTAATCTCCATATTATTTTTTAAATTAATAATAGCAACTGAATTACCTGAACCAGTAGACTCACGAACACAAACATAATTATCTGATTCTAAAGTTGTTGATTTAAAATCTAACGAAGATTGTTGGATTCCCAATTGAGTCAACTGAGTTAATTCAGTGAAATCAATAGGGATATCATTTGACATGTTTAGCTAGTTGTTTTTTTTGGTTTTTTTTTGCAAATGTTGTACTATTTTCTTGATATATTTTTCCTTGTACTATTTTAGTGATTGATTGAGTTTTTGTAAAGTCAATTGAAGTGTCAATTGAAATCTTGAAGGCAAATATAATTGGAAGAAATGAATGGAATTCTGGGTGGTTGCTTTTTTTCTGTGTTGCCAAAAATGTTTGTGTGGTTTTCCCCCTTTTTTTTCTCCGATTTGTCCACGGTGTTTTTCACAGAGATTTAAAAGTCGTGCGAATTGACAGAAAAATTGCTTGTTACAGATATATATACTATTTATTCTATATAACTACTACAATGGAGGTCTAACTGAAGTTAAAACACCTTCAATTATTCTATTTGTATACCCAGTAGGACTTTCTTTATCAACTTGTGCTCGTGAATGTTTAATATATTCATTCGCATAAAAATAATCACTACCAAACCAATCTCCAGTAAACATACTTATTTCTAATCGTTTATAATACTCTTCTTCTTCTCGTTCACAGGTAAATTTTTCATTATATTCCCAATCTACTAACCAATATCCAATTAGTCGCATGGCTATTTTAACATAATCTGGTGTAATGTATAATTCTTGTATTTTTTTATATAGTATTAATGCCTTACATAAATCTAGTACATAATCTAATGTCATTGTAGGTACTCGAACCAGTTTTGGGGAAAGTGAAGCTAATCTATGACATCTAATATGGACAATTAATGAATATATATATTTCTTAATATCTGGGGCAATATATATCAGGGACAATTTCTTACGTGAATCAAGAATATATTGATAATATGAATTGTGATATACCATAGTGCTTTCTTCTTCAGTTAAATCTACATCTATAGTATAATTTATGGAAAACCAAAATTTCTCTTTAAGATAAATATATAATTTATTTTGAAATAATTTATAATCAAGAATTAAGATTATAGTAAATAATTCTGGTTTATATATTTCCAATTCTTGATCTTCAATTGTTATTAAAATTGGAGAATTTGTATCTAGTTGTAATATTAATTTATATAATGATTTATGTTGAAGTAAAGATAATTGTTGAATATTCTTCCAGATAATAATATTCTTTAAATATGTTTGATTAGTACTATCTGTGTATGTCATTTGATGAATCAAGTCCATAGTCGTATGTACTTGACTTAAATCTATTATAGCAATTTGATCATGTGTAAATTGACATTGATTTATAAGAATATTTGTAGTAAAATTGTTAATTAATATATCACAACCGGGTGTAGCCGTGGTGTCATCGTAAATATGCGATATTGCAAAATATTTATTATGTGATATTAGTGATAATGTAAGTGCTGTATATAGATTATTCATGGTTTTAGTGGGGGTAGTAGTAAGGTTTAGAGATATTTCCTAATTCCTAATATTGAATTCCCGTGGTTTATATCACGTGCGGGATAATGTCTCGTTTTTTTTGATTTTTTTGATTCTTTTGATTTTTGCTAGTATATTGCAATAAGCTTTTTAATTTAGAAAAGCCACATCCCAGAAGAAGGAGAAGAAAACTAAGAATTAGTAATAGAAGAAGAAGAATTAAGATAAAGATAGTATTTCAAAATCTTATGATTCCATATATTTCACGTCGTAGTGTTTCTATTTGATAGGTTTTTTTTGGGTCTTGTTGATTCTTATAGATTTAAGAATATAGAATTATTCCAAATAGAAATTTTAATAAGTTTTGGCAAACATATCTTACGAAATTATGTAAATTCACTAAAACTACTAGCCACAGCCGAAATCCCCTCGGCTGGAAAACAAAAAGGTGACTTTTTTTCAAAATAAATATATTAATTAGGCTATACGATATCAACTCATGCAACTTGTTATAAAATTAGAAACCTCACTTAAAGGTTATATACAAACCAGCTGATCAAATAGTAAAACGAAATCTGCATATAAATTGTTTGGTTACTTTAGTCAGTCTAATTGAACCCTTTGTCGCGTGAAATATAAATAAAAACTAAAAAAATAATTTATTGTAACCAGTTTTGGAGAAATACTACCTAGTAACAAAAACTTCAAGTAAACTTATTCAAATAGATTTCTCATTGTTGCTATAAATAACAAAGAATATATTATACGTCAAATATAGTCAACACATTCGATTAAGGGTTTTAAACCTGCAAATTCGGTTAATTGGTTGTATTTTTTTTTTTCTTGGTCTTAGTTTCAATTGGATAAAACATTGAGTAAATTCAAAAAGTCAAAAATTGAAAGGTTAAAGAAAACAACCGACACGCCTGTTTTTTTTTTTTTTCTTCATTATGATTAGTTATTTTAGCCGAAACTACAAAGGTAAATGTTATTTAATTACTAGTCTATTGTTTTGTAGCTCTAAACACTTGAATAAATTTGAACCACTGTAACTAAATTCTCTTTTTAAATAACGCGTATTGTACAAAATTACAAACACAAACAAAACAAAAATAATACAAACAAGTAAAAAAAAAAAAAAAGTCTACCTTTACTAAGTAAATTGATAATTTTTTTTCCCTCTCTTTAGTATGACCTTTTTGTTTTAGTGGAGATTCGCCGTAATTGAAAGAAAGAAAATTATATTACACACTAAAATAATATCTACTGGTATTTAGGAAACTATTACAAGAATTATCCCAGTTTCACAAGAGGAGTTATTTTTTTCCCCTTATTACTTTCCCGTAAACCAAATTCACCATCCCTTCTTTCGTTTTACTCAAACAGATTCAATCTGAAGTGGAAGTTTAACTATATCTTGTCCTACATATATAGAAGAAACCATTAATTGTTAATATACTAAATCAGTACACTGTACTTTAGAAATTTTTATGCACTTTTTATTGACACCTACTTGTATAACATTCAATAACAACAAACTATGATGTCTTTCCCCAATTTTATTAGAGAAAATCAACAATCAGTTAAACCTTTGGATTCGGCTTTCCCACCGTTTAAGGTTGAACATAAATATAAGGGAGTATATGAACGAGCAGGGTTTGATGTTTATAAACCACCGCCCGGAAGTAATGATGATCGTTCATTAAGATCTGGAGGGTCTTCATCTTCGAAAAAGACACATAATCTGAAACAAAACATTCAGCAACACCCTCAGCAACACATTCAGCAACACAATCACAAATCAATTGCTTCGTCATCTTCATCATCTTCATCTCATAAATCTTCCCTGGTATTTACTCCTTCAACATTTTCTAAATTCAATTATAATAAAAGTACAAGTTCAATAAGTACAAATATTCCAACGAGGCCTTCAAATGAATATGTGCACTATAAAAGTCAACCAGAACTTAAATCTCCAACTTATAGAAGTGTTTCTGAACCTCATAATGTTCCTAGATTGACACATCAACAGAATCATTTACATCCATACCAATCCCAACAACAATCACATTCACATTCACAATCACACTTACAATCACAACCACACTCACACTCACAACCACACTCACAACCACACTCACAACCACAACCACAACCACAACCACAACCACAACCACAACCACAACCACAACACCAACAATACTTCCAGCCAGTTCAAAATCATAAACAAGAAGACTATAGTAAACGCATACCTTCAGCACCATCCGATTACCCTCACATTAACGGAAAACAAGAATTTTCAAATCAAAAAACAGACACCATTCCCACAAATCCTTACCAACAACCCAGATCAGATAATTTACCAAATCCATACCAATCTAGTACATCATATTCTCAACAACATGAAATTAATTCAAAATCTCCAAATAAAAACATCAAGAATTTAACCCTAGATTTACAAGAACAATCAAATTATCATCCTGTTTTACATCATCATTCACCCAAATCTTTATATTCATCTAATTCAAATAATACAGTAGGTACACCTGCAAAACAAACTGGTTCTTCAAGATTAACCCCAATTGAATCTCGACCAAAATCCCCCTCGGCTATTCCCACTAAAACTGGGAAATCTCGTATTAATGGATATCAACATAGTTCTCCTCAGATAAGTTTTGCCGGATACCATCACCCTGAAGTACATCATGTTGGAGGTTCTCCAAGAATGAATACTTCACCAAAACTCATGGTTTCTCCGGTACCTGGTTTACCTCTGACTCCATCAAATCCTGATTTACAAGCACTTTCTCGTGATGAAAAATTAAAAAATGCATTGGAGAATTTATATCTGGGACATAATAAGAAAGTTAATCCATTTCCTTCACAAGTTTATAATCCTTATGGAAAAAAGGCAATATTTCGAGATTCTGGTGAAACTACTGCTGGTCGAGAATTCTCCGCTCAAGAAACATCAAATTCATCATTTTCAACAACAATACCCACTGACTATTCCTATCATGAACCTAGATCTAATAGTAACGCACGTTCATTATATTCATTTGAACAAGCATCAGACGAAAGATCATCATTAAGTCGAACAATTCATCAAGTTGAACCAGGTAATCCCAGTCCAGGAGAAACTTTATTAACCGGGCATCATTTGGATGATGTATCACTTTCATCGTCACAATATCCTCATAATTTGAATCCAGAGAATAATATAGGAAGAGCGAGTCAGTTTTCAATGGATAGTTCTTTTGTTTCAAGTAATTTTGCATATAATAATAATATTGAAGATGAAGATGAACGAGATGAAGAAGAAGAGGAAATTGATCGAGAATTGGAAAGACAATTGGCTAGTTTGAAAATGGGACCTGATGGTGAAACATCAAGTTTTGGTATACCTAAATCAAAGAAATCTCCAATTCCTGAAGTCAAGATAGATTTAGTTGGTTCACCTAAACAAGTTAGACAACCACAATCAAATTTTTCCAATTTTAGAGAACCAGGTTATGATGAAGAAGAAGAAGATTTGAATTCTATAGAATCAACTCCACCACTTTCAATTTCTCATTCTAGTAAACGTTCATCACATGAACCAGAAACTAAAATCCCCCAATTAGAAGAAAAAGTATCACCACTTCAACCTAAAACCCATGCCATTGAAAAAGAACTCAAGAATATGAATTTTGAAATCAAACCAACTGATGAATCTCCATCAAGATATATCAACACAAACATACCTGACAATATAATTAATTCACCTGCAAATTTCCCTCCTGATACTCC
The DNA here is from genome assembly GCA_000497715.1 of Spathaspora arborariae UFMG-19.1A. NCBI lineage: Eukaryota > Fungi > Ascomycota > Pichiomycetes > Serinales > Debaryomycetaceae > Spathaspora > Spathaspora arborariae. Next base: position 400,435 of record KI547138.1, read on the forward strand.
ATTACTGACAACTTCATTTGTTAATCCTGCACCACCAGGAACTGGACCATGTCGTGGATGTTTCTTTGAAATTAGCCCCAAATCCAAAGGCTCTGAGAAGGCTGTGTTTTCAACTTCAGGTGAACTTTCAGGACAATGGCATAGAAAATGTTTTAAATGTTCATTTCTTAATTGTGGTTTACAATTTACAAAACATATACCATGTTATGTTCTAAATGATAATCCATATTGTCAACATCATTATCATATGCTTAATCGTACCATGTGTGAGAATTGTATGGAAGGAATTGAAGGGGAAGCAATTGAAAATGAATTAGGACAATTATGGCATTTAGATTGTTTAAGATGTACTATTTGTCATGATGTAATTGGTGATGATTATTTCTTAATTGATGGACAGATTGTATGTGATGCTGATTCAAGTAAAGTTCCTAGAACTAAAAATATAGAAAAAAGAAGAACAAGAATTTATCATGTATAATAATATATAATTGTATTTATTGGGATGTATAATATATATCTATTAATGCTACTCTTTGTCTATTTCAACTTATTCTTTGTATGTTCTTGTATTGTTTCTGGTTCAAACTCTTCATCTTCAATAATGAAATTATCAGCATCAAAATCAGCAGAATTTAATTCAACTTCAGTTTCATTCATTTCTAAATCATCTTCAAAGTTACCAAATACTAAAACATCATCATCAATAAAATTACGACGATTATGATAACTAGCTAATTTCTTTTGCATTTTAAAATAAATTACATATGCTGTAACACTTGCAGCAGTTATCGTAATGACAATACTTAACAAATCAACCAATTTTGTTGAACCACTTCTTGTTTCATCACCCAACAGTTTCAATTTATGTCCTACAAACAAATGAATTAATAATTTAGGTGATGTAATCACAGTAGCTAAAATATATGTACTAGCTGATAAATTTGGAATTGAAGATAAGGCACCATTCGATAAGGAATATGGTAAGGGACATAATCGGATCAAAATTAACAACATTAACGAGTTATCATCAGTTATACATTCCCCTAATGCTCGAAATGTTTCATTCTTATTAGTAAACCTTTGAGCATGTTCTAAAAGTAAATAACGATAAATGAAAAAGGAAGCAATACAACCTAAAACCGATGCCAGAGCAAGCAAGGGCCAACCTTGAGGGAAACCATATATCATCCCAGTTAACATTGATAGTGCTGTAAATCCAATTAATGGTGGGAATCCCACCATAAATACAAGTAAGAAAATTATTATTGAGCCATATTTTAAAGAATGCCATTGTTCAGAAATATAAATAAGGAATTTGATAATATGAGCATGGAATATAACCATAAGTACTATTCCAATCATAACAAGTATAGAAAACACTCCTATTCCTATTCTTATAATTGGTGATTGTTTAGAATACCATGTTGTTGAGTGTCGAGTAAATTGACTAAAAGTGTCCATACGTTGTGAAACTAATCTTTGAAACGAGCTCATACCGTTGGTCGAGGGTATGAAACGAGCATCGGAGTTGGTGTGAAGTCGGGGCATAACTTGTAGGGTCGGTCGGAGTTGTTAAGCCTGTTGATTTGAATGTTGGTTTGAATGTTACGTTTTTTTTATGTTCCTCATGTGTCCAGATTTAAAGAGGGGCGGTGTACACCCTCCTAATTTCAAGATTCGCAGCAAATAAAAAGGGAAGAATCACAAAGGTATATTTGATAGGGGGACACTGATTGTAAAACTTGAAAGGTAAAGAACTTAATTCTAACATTAAAGCTTGACGGAGGGTAAATAACTTAATTCAAATAGTGTTGGTAGTTACAACTTGTGGTAGTTCAAAAAATTTCTCTCTAAAAGAACAAAATAATCAATATGTTAAAAATTCAAAAAGGAAAACAAAAAACACTTTTGATCGGGAAATTGGATTTTACTTGATAATTGTTTGTCGTAGCTTTTTAACCTCGTGGAATTGTCATACAATAATATATAAATTCCCCCTATTTCTTTTGAGAAATTGATTGTTATTCAACCACTAGAAATTAAAATATGAACGACCGCATGAGGAACCAGGACAACAGCTTCCTTATTCATTATTGTACTGAAAATGGGAAGTTATCACAAAAAGCCTAGCATATTGTATTTGATTTATTGTATTAAAACTGTTGTCAACCAGTATAATGGAAAGATATTATTGTTTCTCTGACTACCTGTCCCCCCGTGTCCATTTCAATTCTTTGAAGTGTTCACCACCCTACTACAAATCATTCTAAAACAATACACGTACTTTGCTATTGTTCTGTAGAACCTATGTAAGGGGACTATTGTGAATGCGGAATAACCGTTGAAACTCCGTTCATTGTGTTTTCTTTTTTTTTAAAAAAATAAAAACAATCAAATCTTAAATTCTTGCAATTTTGATGCTAACGAATTGTTTTCAAGTTTTATTTCCAAGTGTAATCAATTGCATGAAGAATTCATTTTATCTATTTTACTTAGAAGAATTTCTTCTAGGCTGTAGGTAATTTCTTGACCATTGTTTGTGATACATAAGCACTTACAAATGGTGCACAAGAAAATACAGAAGCTTGTTTAATTACATGAACAAAACTATGAAGTAAACATTCATCTTTGTTACTAGAAAATAACTCAAGAAACGATTAAAAGAATAAAGCCCTCCCCGACTTTCCGCGTTAAACCTTGAAAGTTGGACAATTCCGTGTCCTCCCCGTGTCTATTGTTTAAACGCAAATAATATGCCACGCGTTTCTAATTAATTGTAGTAAAAAAAAGCTGCAAATTGCAACAAAAACAAACGCGAATAAATCTAGAGGCTAGCCAGAACTAGGATACTATATACTGTTGGTTTCTGAATTCCAATTCCCTTAGTTAATCCCTCCCACGTTTCTTACAAATACAAACTATATAAACTTGTATTGATCCCTTCAAACTTGGATTGAATTTGTTCTAACAACAATAATCATGTACTTGATTCCTCAAATACTTTTATTATTACAAGTTGTACTTGCTACTTCCCCAACTAATGGTTATGCACCCGGTGTTGTCAATTGTCCAAGCGGTCTGTTAACTAGAGCTGCCACTGATCTTAATCCTCAAGAAGCTGATTATATTACTAATCGTAATCCAATCACTAAATCTGCTTTGGGTGGATTCCTTACTAATGCTGCTTTAACTGATTTTGATGTTTCTTCCTTTTTAAGTCAAGCTCATCCATCAATTGGATTAGCATTTAGTGGTGGTGGATATCGTGCTATGCTTACTGGTGCTGGTGCGTTAGCTGCTTTAGATTCACGTACTTGGTCTAAAGACAAAACTTTAGCTGGGATTTTACAAGCTTCAAGTTATATTACCGGGTTATCTGGTGGTAGTTGGTTAGTAGGTAGTGTTGCTGCTAACAATAATTTATCTATTGACCAAATTCTTGCTGATGGTAAATTGTGGTATATTCAATCTATTTTAGATTATTATGGTATTAATGTCATTGGTGATACTATTATGTGGAGTGATATTGCTGGTCAAGTTAATGATAAATCCAATGCTGGATTTGAAACAAGTATTACTGATCCTTGGGGTAGAGCACTTTCTTATCAATTATTAACTAATTTTTCTGATAAAGGTGATGCTGTTCTTTGGTCAGATATTACTTCAAGTTCAGCATTCTCAAGCTTCCAAATGCCATTTCCTATTTTAGTTGCTGATGGTAGAGCTCCAGGTACTTCAATTGTTAATTTAAATTCCACTGTGTTTGAATTAACTCCTTATGAATTAGGTTCATGGGATCCAAGTTTAAAATCATTTGTTCAAACTAAATATCTTGGCACTTCATTGGATAATGGAAAACCAACTGGCCAATGTTTCAATGGATATGATAATACGGGATTCTTTATGGGTACTTCTTCGTCTCTATTCAATGAAGCTCTCTTATCTTTAAATCAATCTGGTCTTCCATCATTCATTACTGATCTTATCAATTCCTATATTGTTGATCCTATTGAAAAATCCGATGTTGATGTTGCTGATTATAATCCTAATCCATTTTACAAGAGTTCTAACCAAGATACCACTATTTCCCAAGCATCAGTATTGAATTTAGTTGATGGTGGTGAAGATGGTCAAAACATTCCTATCATTCCATTACTTAATAGAAATGTTGATGTTATTTTTGCTCATGATAACTCGGATAATATTAATAATTGGCCAGATGGATCATCTTTAATTGCAACTTATGAAAGACAATTTGTTCAACAAGGTGAAAATATGGTATTCCCTTATGTTCCTGATCAAAACACTTTCCGTAATTTGAATTTAACTTCTAAACCTGTTTTCTTTGGTTGTGATGCTCAAAATTTAACTTCATTAACTGATGATATATATGATGTTCCACTTATTGTTTATTTACCAAATCGTCCATTTAGTTATTGGTCAAATACTTCCACTTTTAAGTTAGATTATTCTGTCAGTGAACGTAATGGAATGATTCAAAATGGATATGAAGTCTCTACAAGAAAGAATGGTACTTTAGATTCAGAATGGGCTGCTTGTGTTGGGTGTGCTATTATTAGAAGAGAACAAGAAAGATTAGGTCAAGAGCAAACTGCTCAATGTCAACAATGTTTCCAAAATTATTGTTGGGATGGTACTATTTATCATGGTACTTATTTAGGTGATAATTACAGTGATGACGGATTAACCAAGAGTGCTATTTATTACAATTCCAAGAATGTTGCCGGTTTCAATGATGGTGCTACTAATTTGTTTAAGTAGTTACTGTAAAGATATCAAATGTTTCTAATAGAATAACCCCATTGCTAAATTGTTTTAGAATATATTGTTTGTTGCTATATCTTGTAAAAGTCCCGCCTTGATTGATGATCTTAGCAACGAGCGGGGGTGGAGTTACTAAACCATTGTTTAAGCATTTTTTTCTAATTCTATAAAAGAGGCTTATACTGAAGTTACGAACGCCTTATTTTTCATTGACCAATAGGATCAGTTGGTAGTTCGTAGTGTAAACTACAGCTTTATAATAATACTCATATAACCAGTTGGTTTAAGTTTAACCAGTTAGTTCAACTAATTAGTTCAACCAGTTGGTCTAATCAATTAGAAAATTGACGAAAGAATTACTAACTATTTGGTAATGTTCCAATAATTATTGAAAATCCGATCCCATTCGGATTAAATGGAACATATCTTATTCGATATACAATAACCCGAACATTCCATTTTTCTCGTAAATGAAAGATACTTATTTTAATGACAATAAAAAATATTTCGTAATTATAAATCAAAACTAACAATCAACACAATTGCGGAGAAGAGAATGACAACACGTTCATTGTTTTGATAAACAATATAAAAAAGAACCAAATTCCATCCCTGATTCTCCCTCAAAAATGGAATTCCCAGTAACTTAATCCAAGATGAATGTATTGGTAATCTTGCTTTTAATCCAAATTACACTTGCTATATCCCCAACTAAAAACTACACCCCAGGGAAAGTTAAATGTCCAACTGGTAAATTAACCAGGTCAGCTACTGGAATTTGTCCAGAAGAAGCAGCGTATGTGAATAACAGGAAAGATATCGCCAAAAATAACTTACGTCAATTCCTTAAACTGGCGTCAATGCGTGATTTTGATGTTGATGCGTTTCTCGATAGTGGTGCTCCAGTACCCGTAATTGGTTTAGCATTTAGTGGTGGGGGATTCCGGGCTATGCTTTGTGGTGCGGGGCAAATGTCAGCTTATGATTCTAGAGTGAAATCAAACGACAAGACATTAGCAGGTCTTTTACAATCAACTACATATTTATCGGGTCTTTCAGGAGGTAATTGGCTTGTAGGAAGTCTCGTATCCAATAATTTTCTTTCTATTGATGATATACTTGCTCAAAGTAAATTATGGGATATTGATCATGCTTTAATTGATTATTATGGTGATAATTTCATTGCTAATAAAATTATGTGGGCAGCTATATCTATGCAAGTATGGAGTAAGGATTTGGCAGGATTTGAAACTAGTATGACTGATATTTGGGGTCGTGCGCTTTCATATCCACTTTTAGCTCCTATTGAAGATCAAGGAGATGCATTTTTATGGTCAGATGTTGCTTCGATACCTGCTTTTAAAAGTTTTGATATTCCCTTCCCTATTTTAGTCGCTGATGGAAGAGCTCCTGATTCGAAAATTATCAATTTAAATTCTACTGTATTTGAAATAACTCCGTATGAACTTGGATCTTGGGATCCTAGTTTGTATTCGTTTGTACAAACAAAATATCTTGGTACTCAATTGGATGATGGTGTTCCCAAAGGGAAAGATTGTATAAATGGATATGATAATGCTGGTTTCCTTATGGGTACTTCTTCCTCATTGTTTAACCAGTTTATCTTGCAATTGAATAAAACAGGTCTTCCTCCATTCATAAATAACTTAATTAAACAATACATTCTTGATCCATTATCTTCATCTAATCATGATGTTGCCAATTATAATCCAAATCCATTCTACAAATCTACAAATCCTGAACAAACTATCTCAGGATCAAAAGTTTTACATTTAGTAGATGGTGGAGAAGATGGACAAAATGTTCCTTTACTTCCTTTACTCAATCGTAAAGTAGATGTAATTTTTGCTCATGACAATTCCAATGATCACAAGGGATTTCCTGATGGAACTTCCTTAGTTTCAACTTATGAAAGACAATTTGTTCAACAAGGTAAGAGTATAGCATTCCCTTACGTTCCTGGACAAAGCTCATTTAGAAATTTGAATCTAACTTCAAAACCAACATTCTTTGGATGTGATGCTAAAAACTTGACTGGATTAACAGATAATGTCTTTGATGTACCTGTAGTTGTTTATCTTGCTAACCGTCCATTTAGTTATTGGTCAAACACATCTACTTTCAAAATGGACTACAATGAAAATGAAAGAAGAGGAATGATTGGAAACGGATATGAAGTAGCTACAAGAAAGAATGGAACTTTGGATTCAGAATGGACGGCATGTGTTGGATGTGCAATTATAAGAAGACTGCAAGAAAGAATGGGACAAGAACAATCTGAACAATGTAAACAATGCTTCAAGACATACTGCTGGGATGGTACTATTTATAATGGTAATGATATTGGTGAAAACTTTAGTGATGAAGGGCTTACAGTTACTGGGAAGTACTATAATGGGAATAGTATTCCCGGCGTAAAGGATGGAGGGGCAGAATTCATTTGAAATAGTGAAAGGATATACCTTAAATAAAGAGATTGCTTAGTAATGACAAATGCAAATGTTGTACTACTCTTCGCTTGGAGCAAAAGTAAACTAATTATAGCAGAAAAGCCATACCCTCATACTGATACTTAGCGGAAACAATAAAACCATTTAAAGGAATTAATCTTTCCAAATTTTACCCAATGTTTACCACATTTTACCACGTTTTTACCACGTTTTACCAAATTCTACCAGATTTTACCAGTTTTACATAATTATAGCCTAAAAGGTTCATCCTGTACATTGAGGCAGGTACGAGTGTTACCAAATAAAACCAATTGTTTACAGCCGATAATATTTTTTTCCTTCTAAGTATTCAACAACAATGGTACTTATAGAATGATCTATTTATCAGATAAATTAATTGCAGGGGATTAGCCGAAAGACATCCTATCCCATCCTAGGGAATATCTTCGAAACATCACTGAGCGAAAATTCGATAATCGGAATGCTAGGATACATATTCCAATGATACAAAAACCACTACTGAAATAGGCAATAATCCCACAGGTTAAACAGGCAAGTATAATTCATGAGCTACAAAACCAGGAACTATTGGTAGCACATTTCTATCAACATCTATTTATATAAAGTTTTAAACATTCCAGGTAAAATTCGTCAATGAATTAACTTTAACTTAAAATCAGTATGCGCTTAATTTCTTGGTTATTTCCACTTTTTGCAACATCTCCAACTGGAAGCTACACTCCATATAGAGTAGACTGTCCTGGAAACCAAATAACCAGAAGTAGTACCACGGGAATTAATCCAAGTGAAGAAATTTATATATCCAACAGAAATAAAGTTGCTAAATCACACCTCAAATCATTTTTGAAAGGGGCAAATTTGACTGATTTCAATGTTGATGAATTTTTAGCAACTGATCAACCAGTCATAGGGTTGGCATTTAGTGGCGGTGGATACAGAGCTATGTTGAGTGGAGCTGGTGAATTGTCTGCTCTTGATTCTCGAACTTCAGGTTCATCCTTATCTGGACTTCTTCAAGCATCAACTTATGTCACTGGGTTATCCGGAGGAAGTTGGCTAATTGGAAGTTTGGCAAGTAACGATTTCCCTTCAATTGATCAAATAATTTATGAAAATAGACTTTGGAATTTAGAATATTCTATCTTAGCATATTATGGAATCAATGTCATAGCTAATAAATTAATGTGGGTTAAGATTTCCCTGCAAGTTTTCGGTAAACAAATGGCTGGATTTGATTCAAGCTTAACTGATCCTTGGGGAAGAGCACTTTCTTACCAGCTACTTTCTGCATTTAAAGATAATGGTGCTTCCTATCTTTGGTCTGATGTCAGAAATAGTCCGAGTTTTAAAAAATATACCATGCCTTATCCTATAATTAGTGCTATTGCCAAGAAACCAGGTACATCTTCTAATAGCTTAAATTCTATTGTTTTCGAGTTCACTCCATATGAAATGGGTTCATGGGATCCAAATTTGAAAGCATTTGTTGATACAAAATTCTTGGGATCTGAACTTGATAATGGAGTTTCAATGACTGGAAGGTGTGTCAATGGGTTTGATAATGCTGGTTTTATAATGGGAACTTCATCTACTATTCTTAATAAAGCAATTACTAGATTGACTCTGATGTTAGGATTACCTAGTTTCCTCTTGGGATTAATCCAACAATTCACTCCTATTGAAAGACTCAATGTGGCAAATTATCATCCTAATCCTTTCTATAAGAGTAACAACCCAGGTACATCTCTTGAAGCTAGCGATACTTTATACCTTGTTGATGGTGCTATCGATGGTCAAAATATACCATTAGTTTCATTACTTAATCGAAAGGTTGATATTATTTTTGCTCATGACAATTCAGATGATATTGATTGTTGGCCAGATGGAACTTCTTTGATTGCAACTTATGAAAGACAATTTTCTAAGCAAGGTGAAAACATAGCATTTCCTTATGTTCCTGATCAGAGAACCTTCAGGAATTTGAACTTAACTGCTAAACCAACGTTTTTTGGTTGTGATGCCAAGAATTTGTCTTCATTAACTGATGATATATATAATGTACCTGTTGTGGTTTATTTGCCAAATAGACCATTTAGTTATTGGTCCAACACAAATAATTTTAAATTAGTTTATTCTGATAGTGAACGTAAAGCCATGATTAGAAATGGGTATGAAATCTCAACAAGAAAGAATGGAACTTTAGATTCAGAATGGGCAACTTGTATTGCCTGTGCTGTTATTAGAAGACAACAAGAAAGGACTGATCAAAAACAGTCGAAACAATGTCAGAAATGTTTCAAGAAATATTGTTGGGATGGTACTATATATGATGGGCCAGAATTGGGTAATAATTTCAGTGATGAGGGGTTGACTGAAAGTGATGAGTATTATAATGAGAAGAACACTCCTGGATATTATAATGGTGGTATAAATTTTTTCTAAGTATATTTGTTTGTATCGCGTGATGTGATTGGTGAAAAAATTGCTGCGAAAAAATTGGAACCAGGATGAAATCGTTCCAAGTGTTTCATATCATCCAACGAAACATTGATTTCTAAGTTTGTATTAGTCTATAAATAAAAGCAAAAACAAAAAACAAAAAACAAAAACCATAAATGTCTATCAAAAAAATATTATACATGAAATTAGTTTAACATACAGAATCATCTTCTAAAAGTCTTGGGAAATCTTCAACACTTCCATCTTCATAAATCACTTTATATGTAGCTTCAAATAATGGGAATTGATCTTTTAACAGGAAGTTTTCCAATAATTCATGAACTTCTTTAGAAGTAAGTATTCCTTGAGAGCTTTGACCCTTTAATACTATTCTTTCAGCTTCCCAAGCATCGACATTATTTTCCACCATATATTTAGCAACTTTAACATTACGACCACCACTACAAGTAGTGATTAAATCAGCAACACCGGCACTTTCTTCAGTGAATGTTGCATGACTAGGGGGTAACAAACCTTTAATTCCAAATTTTTCCCAATAAGAAGCGAAATTAATAATTTCTCTAATTCCAATTCTCATAATTGCTGCACGAGCATTATCTCCCCAACCAGCTCCAATAACAAACCCCACGGCACAAGCAACGACATTCTTTAAAGCACCGGCTATAGAAGCACCAACAACATCTCTAATGACTCTAACATGGAAATAAGGTCTATGGAAACATTGTTTTAATACAAATTCATCAATATCGATACCAGCACCTCGGAAATCACCAGGAAGGGTATAAGCAATTGAAGTTTCTGACCATCTTCCTCTGGCTACTTCTGAAGCAATATTAGCTCCTGAAAGAACACCACAATAAAGTCCTAACTTCTCAGTAATAGAAGTGGATAATAATTTACAACCTTCTGGACCAACTTCTAACCCTTTCAAACAAGAAAGAGCTCTGGCGGTAGGTTTAACATGTCCATCTAATTGCTTTACAATTCTTCCTAAGAATTGATGTGGAATGTTAAATACAATTAAATCAGCATCTCTCACAGTATCGACAATATCAGGATTGGCGATTAAATTAACAGGTAATTTAACATCAGGAAGATATTTCACATTTTCATGTTCAGTATTAATAATATCAGTAAGTTTACGATCATCAATAATTTCTTCATATACCCACATATTAACTTCTTCTTGAAATATATGAGATTTTTCACCAGTATTTTCTGCTACAAGTTTGGCAACAGCAGTACCCCAATTACCAGATCCAATAATTGAAACTTTAAAAGGTTTTGGAATGTGATAAGGTGTTGATACAGTCATGATGTGTTGTGTGTGTATGTGTGTATATGTATGTGTGTATATATGTATATAAATGTGACAATGAATGTGTAATACGAAAATAGCTTTGTTTCAGTATACTTTGTGAAGTAATGTAACAAAATAAAAATAAAATACCTTGTTAGTATTGAAAGGAGAAGAGGAATATGAAGGTTATTTATAGGACAAGGGAGAAGGGGGAAACAATAAGGACAACAAAGGCAACCTTTTAGTTTTAAAAATAATTTTTGTCAGACAGGTGAGAGCAAACGTTAAGAAAAATTTATTATTTAAATTTGTGGGTAAATGTTAGCGATGTGTCTGCATCTGTTTTGTCGTATTGAAAGATGTTAGAAAATAATTTTGTATCTTAAAAGGTTACATGCAGTCCGATCCAATCGTTTCTTTTTTTGTTGAGGTGACAATTTTTGTGTCACATTTTACTACCAAGTTTTTCCGACAAAGATGAAACCGTTGTTTCAAAAGATCCTGTTGAATGATGTAATATTGTATCGGGAGCAATGAGCAATTAGTAATAGTGGTAAAGGATTTAATTAACTACTTTTTGTGTTAATTGACCTGTATCAATTGTGGTAAATCAGGAACACACCCTTGACATAGTCATCTTTTTTAGGGTTTAGTTTTTAATCATGAGACCAAAAATTATAGGCATCATTCTTTTCTTTCTTTTTTTGAATTATTTTTTTTTTTGCACTCAATTTAATGTAGCATCACCAGTGGGTTAGTCATTGCTACCACCACATCTTAATTAAGGAGCAAATCTAATTGGTTTCAGATAGATCGATTTTTTCAGCAACTGTTTCTTGGTTTTCACAGTTGATCTGGTGTAATTCTAGACTTACATAAAACTTTTTTTTTATGTCAATTTTCATTGTTTGTGTTATATTAAACTGCTCTATGACATAATACAACTTTTGTAGAATCCTTACTAGATATTGATAATAAAAGAGACAATAACAGACAGACAATAGATAGAAGAATTCCTGTTTGTGCGATAAACTAATGTCCGATGATGATGTATATTACGTCACCTGTTCTAGCCAAGTTTTGTCTTGGAGATTTAACAATGTGTCACATTGTTTGAGACACTCATCGCAGCAATTAAAAGAGGAAAGAGAGTGCCGTCCTAATTTCCTCTTTCCTCTTTCCTTTTTCCCTTTTCGTTTATCATTTATCCGTATCAGTCTTAGTGTAACGCACTTATCAGAATATTTACATTTATTTGTAGTTCTTCATATATATTATTTACACAAACTTTGTTATCCCATGACGTAATCATATCCTCTATGATACAAATACACCCAATCTACACGTTTATTGTAAATCATCGTCATGCCGATAATCATCATAAACTTCTTGCCACATATTCACTTCTGTTTTAGGTTCAGTTTGATCTAACCAATTATCATCATCCATCCAATCGCGGGTTTGTACTTGTCCTCCACTAATAATCCTTGCAGCTGTTAAGGGATCATTTATACCTTCCAATTCCCCTTCTTTGATATGGGCCAAAGGATCAGGTAACTTATTTTCATGAGCAGGATCTTCTACTTTCTGTTGTTGTTGTTGTTGTTGTTGTTGAAAATCTTGAGTCCATCCATCATGATACATGGGATTATGTGCAATACAATGATTATCAAGAATTCTTGAAGATGTACCATAATCCTGGGATTCTTGTTGTCGAATATCTTGTCCTGAAGTTACATCTACTAATTTGTCTCCTTCTAATTCAATATCTCTATTACCTATTGAATTCATTAATTTTAAGAAATTTGAATTATTAATTTTATTTTGCATTTCTTCATCTTGAGAATTTGAACTTAACATTGCTGTTTGAACTTTCCTTGCTGTTTGTGCAAATTGTTCTTTATCCATAGAATTATTACTATCAGTAACTTCAATTTGTACTACATCTTCTTGTTGTTGTAACTTTTCATATGCCATAAGTTCTTTTTCAATACTATTAAATTCATTTTCAAATTGTTTTTGTTGGTGTTCTAATTTATGAACTTCTTGATGTTCAGATTGTTGAGCATATATTGGACTTGAATGTATTGTGTTTAAATTATTCAATGAACCAGTCATATAATTAGGTCTAATTTGTGGTATATTACCACTTGTAGTCGTAGCAGTAGTTTGAGGTTGGGGTTGAATCAGCTGTTGTCGTTGTTGTATAAACTGTTGTTGCCAATTATTATTAACTTGAACTGGTCCCGGTTGTTGTTGTGGTTGTTTATTAATCGATAAATTCGAAAAATCACTGACCCATTCTGTTTGACCTTGTCCTTGTAAAGAAGTATGAACATTAGGTCGTTGTAAAAGAGTATTATTCAAAAAACTATTACCACCAATATCATTACTCTGATTAAATCTTTGAAAATCATCATTTAAACGTGGATCCATACTACCACTACGGAAACTATGTATAGGGTTAGCTCCAAGTTGACCATGACGTGATTGTTGATGTTGAAGTGATGTGTCTCTTTGTGTATGCTTTGAAAGGTTTTGAAGAGCACTTGTAGGTCCACAACTAGCTGAATCCATGATATGTTGATAGGTTATTCTAGTTAGATTCAAGTGATATATCTTTCAGAATCAAGTTAGGTTAATCCCCTGATAAATGGTGGGAGAGAGGGAGAAAAACTGAGAAGAATTATCCTCGGGATTCTACTACTTTAGTGGGGAAAATACCATCACATGATCAATTTACTCCATTCGGATAAATTATCCGTTAGTATAAAATTAACTATAAAATTAACTATAAAAACACTACTAAATATTTGGTTTCTGATTACTTTCAAACAATTCAGTAAATGCTTCAGGTAAAAATTCATGAACATTTGAAGTTTGCATTGCTCTTCCATACTTGGTAAATGCCTTTGATGCTGCACATCGCACAGTTGAACATGCAGCATAACATGCAAGAACTTGAGCATCTCCCATAGCAATGTCTCCTTTAGTTTCCCATACCTTGTCAAGATAATTGTATGACCAATTGACAAATGTAGCTAATGCACCAGTAAGAGTATCTCCTTGTCCTCCTACTCGTTTATTGGATCCTGGAAATTCATTCACGACAAACGTATCTAAATTTGCAATAATCTCTTGTTTTCCCTTTCTAATCACAGTAACTCCTAATTTCTTACTCATTGATTGAGTTTCTTCAACAAGTATATTAAGCTTTTGTTCAGATATATTTGATTCAATCCCTAACCTTTTGGCAATTCGATCAAATTCGACCACATTGGGTGTTATGATGGCTTTTTCATAACCCAGAATTATATTAGGATCAATTGATATAAGAAATAGAGAATCTGCATCAAGAATTATAGGTAAATTTAATTTTTTAATCTCATCAATAATACGTACTAAGGATTTTAACATAAGTGGATCCCTACCAAATCCTGGTCCTACAACAACAATATCGGTTCTAGTTAATAATCCTTTAACTTTAGGCATGACCAAATCATCAATTAAAGAATTGAGTATGTGACCCTCATTTATAACTTCTTGTAATGATGTTTTCCTTAATTGATCAATTTCAGATTGTAGTAATTTAATAGCAGGATTATCTAAATCATATAAATATGGATGAATCATTAAATCTGGCAGATATGATTTAATTACAGTTGCTGCATGTCTTTCACATATAACATGAGATAAATCAGCTCCAATTAATGCTGCTGAATGACATGCAAAAAATGGAGCACCTGTATAATCCTCATTACCTCCAATTATAGTAATTTTACCAGATTGACCCTTATGGAAATGAGGAAGTAAAGGTTGGATTAAGTTTCGTGATAAATTAATCAATTCCTTACGAGATTTATTACCTAGCATTTTGTTGAAGAATTAGTTAAATATAGAAATGTTGCTTTCCTTAAATCTTGGTTGTAAATCATATGGTTTTGCGGTTGTGCATATAACCCCACCACCAATTAGAAACTTCTGGGGGATATATTATATGCAGTATATGAGAAGAAGTTTAGTTTAACACCGAGTTTACAACGAGATTACAACTAAGGGAATATTAGTAATTTACAAGGGGTACCTTTAAAAATTATGGAGTATAACCTTTGTTATTTACTGAAGTTCACTGTGTAATAGGTTGATCTGATTCTCGGAGATACATTTCCAAACTGAAAGTATAACTTTCTGACAGACGCCACTTTTTACCCCCTTTGTTTAATGTCCAATGTGGAAAGGAGAAAATAAACTCTTGGTTGAGAAAAATTCCAATTTGAAATTTTTACGCAATTGGTTTTATTTCTGACGTTTTCTTCTTCTTTCTCTAAACTGTGTATATAATATATAATAAAACTACAGTAATGCCACTTGGTCAATCTTTTTCCAAACTTTCTAACCCAAGATATTTAGTTCCTATCGTTGGAGTTGCTGCTTCTATTGGTTTAGCTTATCATTATTCAACAATGTCTTTAATTTCAAATGAATCAAAAGTTACCTTTAAGGGAGACAATGAATGGGTTGATTTAAAACTTATCAAATCAGAAGATTTAACTCATAACACTAAACATTTAACTTTTAAACTTAATTCTCCTGATGAAGTTTCTGGATTAGTTACTGCTTCATGTGTTTTGACCAAATTTGTTACTGCCAAGGGTAACAATGTTATTCGTCCTTATACTCCAGTTTCTGATACTAAACAAACGGGAACTATTGAATTTGTTATTAAAAAATATGAAGGTGGTAAAATGTCAAGTCATATTTTTGGTTTAAAAGAAAATGATACTTTGTCATTCAAGGGTCCTATTGTTAAATGGAAATGGGAACCAAATCAATTCAAATCAATTTTTTTAATTGGGGGTGGCACTGGTATAACTCCATTATATCAATTATTACATGAAATCACGAAAAACCCTCAAGATAAAACCAAAGTTAATTTAATCTATGGTAATGTTTCAACTGATGATATTTTAATTAAGAAGGAAATTGATGCAATTGCTAATGCTCATAAGGATCAAGTTAAGGTTACTTATTTTGTTGATAAGACTAAAGAAGGTGAATCTTGGGATGGTAAAGTTGGATATATTACTAAGGATTTCTTAGCTTCAGAATTAGATAAACCTTCGGCTGATACTAAAGTTTTTGTTTGTGGTCCTCCTGGATTATATAAGGCTGTTTCTGGTCCAAAAGTTTCTCCTACTGATCAAGGTGAATTAACTGGTGCTTTAGCTGAATTGGGTTATTCCAAAGAACAAGTGTTTAAATTTTAGAGAGAGATGTTTATATAAACTATCTGTAGATTTTATTTTGTTTAAATATTTAGGTTAGTTTGTATTGAAAAGCATATATTCAACAATTGGAAGAAGAAGAAGAAGAAAAAAAAATAGTGCTAGAGTAGAATCAAAATGTCAGTAGTGAAAATTGCTATTCAAGGTTGTGCTCATGGAGAGCTTTCAAAGATCTATTCTACAGTTGCTCCAGGAACTGATCTTGTTTTAATATTAGGTGATTTTCAAGCACTTCGAAGTACTCAGGATTATCAAGCTCTTAATGTTCCTCATAAATATCGTACTCTTGGTGATTTCCATTCTTATTATAATGGTACTTTAACAGCACCATATCTTACAATTTTTATTGGTGGGAATCATGAAAATAGTTCATATTTACAAGAATTAAAATATGGAGGATGGGTAGCACCTCGAATCTATTATTTAGGTGAATTTGGTAGTGTTTGGTATCGTGGAATTCAAATTGCTGGTTGGAGTGGGATTTTCAATCATTCAACTTTTTTACGTAATGATTTACACTATGAAAAATTACCATATCGTCGAGATGAACTTGTTAGTGTATATCATCAAAAATTATGTAATTTTATTAAATTTTATATGATGAACCATGATTTGGATATATGTATGAGTCATGATTGGCCTGTAGGGGTTGAAAAATTTGGTAATAAACGAAAATTATTATCTCTTAAACCATCCTTTAAGAAAGATATTGAGAATAATGAATTGGGAAGTCCTTTAAGTAAGTTTTTATTGAATTATTTGCGACCAAGATATTGGTTTTCTGGTCATTTACATGTTTTATTTGAAGCAAAGGTAGAATTTAACAAGGATGAAGGAGAATTCACATCGAAACAAGCCAATAAAGATGAGATAGACTTAAACATGGATGATGAAATTATCCCTTCTGTGGTTAATAAAGATGAAATAGATCTAGACATGGATGATGACAATGCCAATGAAATACCCATTAACATGGAAGAACACGTTGAAACTAAAGCAACGCTTGAACTGACATTGTATTTGGGCAAAGCATTAGACAAGAAAGTACTGCCTCGGGTTTCTCCTGATAATCATCATACTGACTTTTTAGCTCTTGACAAATGTGGAAGACGTCGTATTCACATTCGTCATATAGAAATCACTCCAAGTGAATCTCATCAAGCACATCCTTCCTGTAAAGATGAAAAGTTCCATTACAGTAAACGAGCTATTGCAATCAATAGAGTAGTTGAAACTTATATCAAGCAACATGAGAAGGAATTCTGTGGTATAAATACTAAAAAGATCATAGATGATCCATATGATTTGATATTGGTTAATGAATTGATACCGTTAGTGGAATTGGAATTAAGGAAATTAAACCTGTTGAAAGAGGAAATGTTTATTGTGCCTGATTCGTTTAAAATTGTTGCACCAACTGTTGATGATGGATCTCAATTGAAATTCTATCCTAATAATCAAACAAAAGAATATTGTGAACAGTTTGATATTGTTGCTCCTGATTTAAAGTGATGTATATAGGTTATTAGAGTATAAGAAAGCAAAGAAAGAGATGGGATTATTTCTTACCTTTGTTTCATTTTTTTAAAACCCTTTTGCAACAAATAGAAAGAGAACATGAAATATGGCATTCTGTTGTATATTTACGTTTTAGATGTGGTTTTAGTCGTGGTTTTAGTCGTTTATATTGTTAGTTTCTTTCTTCTGATACTGGTCATTTGCCTCCCTGGTAGTAAAAGTACAAAATCGAAACCTTAATTTAAAAAGAAGTGATATTAAAATTTTACAGTTTTATAAAACTAATTCAAACTAGCCTAGAATATAATTTCAGTAACATATATTGAATGTCTTAAAGAATCAAAACAATACCCAGCTCGTCTGTAAAAACAAAAAGAAAAATAAGAAAACCAAAAATACAAACACAAACACAAACACAAACATAGAAAAGTACTTCCTTACTTTGTTCAATACATGACCAACAAATACCAAGGGGGCGCGGTAGAAAAACCTTTAAATACTAATCAAACTGAAACCAGATCTGAATATGTGTCACAGTTCCTTGGCCGTTTTTATCAAATATTATCTTTAAAGGGGCTGGAACTAAACGATATTTCGGCTGGTTGCATAGAAAAAGAACAATAGAACAACCTGAAATAGGAAGTAAAATTACTTGTTTGAGTTCTGTGTCTTTAGTTGTTTATCATAATTCCGTAACTTCTACTAACAAAATCAGTGTCATAATACAATAGTAATAGTATTCAGGCTATACATGATCACGCGCATTTGTAAATTTACATTACACACACATCTTGACCTAATTAGTAAATTGGAATTCTTTTTTTTCGTTTTTTTTTTGACTTTGGGTCTATAACCAAAGGTCATTGTTCTCTTTGTCCCTTTTTTGGTTGGTTTGTATCCAATTTCACTACTTAGTTTCACATCAATCCAACTTACAATTCGTACATACAATCCAGAAGATATTCGAATATTACTTTACAGTTTGTTCTTTCACAAGTAATCTACTACATCTATTTCCAAAAGGAACATCTGACTTTTTACTTCTGAACTCCCCCTTGCTCATCATTCACTTTGTTCACACGTTCGTAGACTGTCCTTACAATCCATACCAATATGCCTTATGATCCCCACAATCCCTTAATGGTAGCCATACCTTTCAACTTCACATCGGAAAAGGAATTCCCTACAGAAGTAATGGCTGGTCGTTTCCAAGCTTGGAGATCAATAATCAAAGAACTCGTTAGTTATTTTCGAGAATACGCTAATGTTCAACAAGAAATTGTCAGGCAACAATTACGACTTCAACAAGCATCTACTACTTTACATACTGGAACTGCAAACACCGTAAGTGGTGGTGGTAGTAGTTCTTCTTCTAATGCCAATAATGCCGCCGCTACAGCAAGAGAAGAAGCTAATGCAGTTGGTAGATATTTCTTACCTATCGGTAATGGTTCAGTTAGAGATATCCCTGGACTTCTTACAAAATATCATCAACAAAATGTAACAAACTCTACAAAAACATTAAAGGAAATTAATAATGTCATTATTCCTAAATTGGAAGAATTAAGAAAGGATTTACTTGGTAAGATTAAAGAAATAAAAAACTTACAAAATGATTTCAAGACTAGTTTGGGGAAAGAATTGACTGAGACGAGAAATTTAATTAATATGTATCATCAAGCAATTGAACATTCAAACAAATTAGATACGAAATTACATTCGACTTCTTCCGACCAAGGAGAAGCTACTCGATTTGATCCATATTTAGTGAAAATAAAATTAGATCGTCAATTAAGAAGACAAATGCAAGAAGAAGGTTATTTATATGATGTATATTCAAATTTACAAATTGCTGGAGGTAAATTAGAAGGAATTGTTGTGGGAGAAATTCAGAATTATTTTTCAACGTTTTTAAATCTAATTACTACTGAATCAGATTCATTGACTTCATTTTTAGTTCCCAATATCCAAAATGGATTCCTTTCTAAAGAGACATCTTTTGAATGGGATGCATTCATTTCTAGACATTTACCTTCAAGTAATCTTGGAGTTTCGGCAGTTTCCAACAATACATCGACAAATATTAAGAATGGTACATTTATTGATATATCAGTTCCAAGAAGAAGAATGAGTGATTTGGTTATTCCTGATTTTGATTCAAATTTAAATGTTGCTGTAAGATCTGGGTTTCTTGAACGAAGATCAAAATATCTCAAGAATTATTCTACAGCTTGGTTTGTACTTACATGTAATTATATTCATGAATTTAAATCAGATGATCGCAAGAAAGATCCCATACCTTCTATATCACTTCCCTTGGATTCATGTACAGTTAGTGAACATTCCAAAGATGATGGAAAACCTTCGGGACTTTATAAATTCATATTGGTGTCAAAACTGACAAATGGTCTTATACATAGAACTCATAATTGGGTATTTAGAACAGACACATATGCCAATATGATTGCTTGGTTTGATGATATTAAAAAATTAACCAGTTTACCTACACCAGCAGCAAGAGCTCGTACTATTACTCGAGCCCATCCACCCGTGCAAAGCACAACCACTAGTCCTGGAATATCACGTACAGTAAGTAGACATACTACTCATACGACACATACAACTGATGCTGCTAGATCATTAAATTCAGTGACTTCAGGTGAATCAAGACATTATTCAAGACAACGACCTTTATCTCAGGCGACATCTATAGGTAATGCTAATCGATTATCATCAACTTTCTCAGTAAAGAATGTCCAATCTCCAAGATTAGCAAATATGATAAATAGTGATGGAACAATTATTACTCCTGTGGATTCATTTGTTGTTGCTCAGAAACCAAGTCCTATTCATATTGGTGATTCATTGGAACATGGGCATGGGCACGAACATGAGCATGGGCATGAACATGGACATGAGCATGAAGGGTATCAAGTTGTAACTAATGATTCGTCACAATATCAAATTCCTACAATTATAGCTCCACGACCAAATCAATATCCACCAGCAGCAGGGTACCAATACTATGTACCTGCTAATAATATGCAACCACAACAATATTATGATCCTGTTCAACAACAATATTTCACAATAACTCCAAGTGTGATTCCTGCAGGAGGGAAAGTTACACAAATTACACCATCCACATCGAAACAGTCTCAGCAACAACAACCACAACCGCAACCACAATATTTCCCAGTGTCGCCTTCCCTTGGGACAGCAGGCACCCCACCACAGTTTGTAAATGCGCCTACATCTCCTGGTATGTTGCAATATAGTAATGGTGGTTATTTCGTAGCTGCACCAGTACAAAATGGTGGTGGTGGTGGTGATAAATTACCATATCCTCTGAATAGTGAACCTCCTGAGTTGGAAGATAAAGATGGAGATGAGGAAACATCTACTATCAAGCAAGAAGAAACCAAAGACAATTGATTCTCTTTTATATAACAGTTATAATGTTCTACGTAGCTTGTTTTCGTGCAGGAAATATATTAAATCTTTTAAACTAACTAACTATTGTACATTCTTTAAACAACAACACCGGAGTTAGAAGCAATACGAGGCCATAAATCAGCACATTCCTTAGCAACAGGACCGGTAATGGCAGAACCCTTCATTTCACCCTTAGGATTAACAATAACACCGGCATTATCTTCAAAATATAAGTAAACACCATCCTTTCTTCTCCATGGTTTAGATTGTCTAATGACAATAGCTGGCATGACTTTCTTTCTTAATTCTGGCTTACCTTTCTTAACAGTGGCCATAACCATATCACCAGCAGAAGCAGCTGGTAATCTGTTTAATCTAGCACCAATACCCTTGACGGCTAAAACATATAAGTTTCTAGCACCAGAGTTATCAGCACAGTTCATGATAGCACCAACTGGCAAAGCTAACTATAAATTGAATGTTAGTATATGTAGATAAAAATAATTGCAAGGCTAGGGTGTTTGACTATTTCTTCCTAATACATAGTGGGTGATATTTTAAGATTTCACAAGGGATTAATGTAGTCATCACTTTGAATATTTCACAACATGAAGATATTTGATTGATTTCTGTGGTTGTCATTTACAGTTGAGATTTTGAACATAATTTGTCTCTCCTTCAAAAATTTCACAGTACAAGATCTCATTCATTCAAATGATAGTTCATTACAACACCCTAGATTCTGCGACTCGAACTAGTTGAGAAATGGACCACATACAGACATACGGAATTTGTTACCGGAAGCACCTGAACCAGACATTTTGATTTAGTGTGTATATATATATAGATTATTAAGAAAGAGAAATAAAATCTATATAAAATCTATTTTTACAAGAAGCCTTAGGATGGGACAACCAAGTTTGAAAATTTTTTTGGGTGGTGCGCATAGTAAATTTGTGGTGCGGGTAACAAGAGGACTTTTGTCTAGGGTTGGAGACCTAATCCTTGAATATTGCACGTGATTGTTCTCTTTTGTTGTAAAAAAAAGAGAACAGTGTTACCTCTGTGTTACCTTTGTGTTACCTCTGTTATATGACAACTAGTTAACATTTAGAAACAAATCACATTTAGACCAATCCTACAAAGGCAACAACTTGTGCTGATAATATTCAAGAATATCAGCTATGTTTAATAATGCCATGATCGGTTTACATTCTAAAAATGATCATCTGGTTTTAGGAACCTTTTAGACATAATATAAGATTTTGATTCTTATTCAGAAATGCAAAACAGACTGCTAACATCACTAGCGAGTTCAATGTATGGATTGTCAACTGTTAACACTACTACCAGGTTCAGTTTAAGGTTTGTCAATTGAATTGCAATTAACTCCAATAAGACACAACACGAATGATACTAAAAAGGTGATTGTTCATCTTTTCGCGCTGACAGATGATACAATTACATTCTCTAATCCGCAATTTCAACCTTGCATATACTTATGTATGTCAAGAAGTACACTAGCTTGACTTTTCTGCTAATTATAGGTGAAATTCTGATTAATATAACACAAAACACGAGTTTCAACTCCTGAATATGCAAGAACCATTTCCATTAGTTTTGTGATTTTCGCGTACAAAATCTTGCGCGTTTGTACCTCAACACTAAACCAGAAAAACAATGGAGACATAATTCCGATAAATCCACGCTGTGGTGGTGAAACTATCATATGTAATAAAGATATAAAATTAAATATACACATGCTTATAAAATCGTACACGTTAACTATGCAGCAAAGAACAACTCGAATAACCAAAAAAAAATAAAAGAATGTTAACCCTATTCTCGAAATGAAGAAATAAATATGTAATAGAAAGCTCTTTTAATTATTCACAACTTTCAATGATCCTTGTGGTCTATTCACAACATCTGGTAACGACCCTGTACTTAATCTCCTCCTTCCATATTCTACTTGTGCTGGAGATAAGGGGTTGCTATTAAATAAATATTCATCTCCATACATATTATCACCATTACTTGTTCCACTACTACTCTTATAATCATGTCCATATACACTAAGATGTTTTGAGTCTCGTCGAGTATATTGTTGAGGTGATATGTGATTATTTGAATTGTTGTAGCCATTTGAGTTATTATAACCTCCTCCTGACATTCCGTAAGGATCTAATGGAGGTGGTCCTTGTTGGGACATTCCATTCTTATGAACAGCACCTACAGTAAATATATCATCAAATTCATCATCTTCCTTCTTTTTTCTATAACGAACAAACAAGAATATTAATGCTACTATTATTAAAATCCCAGCAACTGCCCCAACTACTGCTCCAGCAATAGTGCCACCGGAAACTGATTTAGATTGGTTTTTATCTTTCTTGTTTGGAGAAGATCCAGTATTAGTTGGATCACTGGTATTAGTTTCTGTGGGTGATCCTGAAGTATGTGATGGTGTTTGAATAATGGTTTTATAAATTACTGAAGGATCACCAGTTCCTGAAGAATCAGTAATTGTAGATACAATAGTAGTTGCTGAATGGGAAAAACTAGTACTACTAGATTGACCATTTGACGAAGATTGTTGGGTTGAGCTTGAACCAGCAGAACTCTTGCTCTTACTGTTACTACTATTGTCATCATCTTCACCTTCAACATCTGAATTAACGTAAACAGTGAAATAATTGGAACTTCCACACATTTCAAATCCATAACCCACACATGGAACGTTACAATACTTTGCATCGACTTCATTTAGAGGGAGCTTATCCCCACAGAAACATTCATCACCATTGGTAACAGCAGCTATTCTTTTCCCGGCACATTCTCCTTCACAATATCCTGAACTTTGATACTGCCAGGAACCTTGTGAAGATCCTGATACTGAACTTTTTGAAAAACATCCTAGTTCTGACCATGTGTCAGCGTATGCAGTAGTTATTAATGAAGGTATAAGTAGAAAACTATAAATAGGTAACATGATATTTATGATTATGCAAAAAAAAAGAAAAAACTGAATTGAATTACTTATTTGTTGAATAGTTTGTGGTTAATTAATAGAATATTAAAGTTTCTGAATATGAGTTTGTTTTGAAACAGTGGGAAAATGATCTGAAATGGTAGGTACACGTCAATTAAAAACTCTTTATGGAAATGTTTTTTTTTGTTTGTTAGATCTAAGTGGGAATGGTGTGGTTGTGGTGGTGGTGTTGGTTATATTTAGCTGATTTGTTTGTTGTTGTTTTTGCAGCTCAAGGATATTGATCCTAGTATATGGTTGGAACTTGGTACTGGTATATTGTAATGTTGTTTCCCCTGTATTAAGGTATTCTCCCTGGCACGAATGGTAAAGATCAATCGCTCAAGGTTTTTATAAAAATTAAGTAAAAAAAAATAACTAGTAAATTGGTTTTACCCTGAAATCTGTTTTTATATAAATGGAATAAAAAAAAATTTTGGACAGACAGAAATAAATAAAATAAAAAATAAATTACTATAAATAAATAAAACTTTTTTTTTTAAAAAACAAAAAGAAATTTCGGGTGGGAAAACGTAAAAAAAAAACCAAATAAAAAAAATAAAAAAAACCTCTGTGAAATAATTAACCACACAAAAATACGACTTAATCTATCAGCCCACGCTTACTTTATACAAAACCGA
This sequence comes from Spathaspora arborariae UFMG-19.1A, assembly GCA_000497715.1. Classification (NCBI taxonomy): domain Eukaryota; kingdom Fungi; phylum Ascomycota; class Pichiomycetes; order Serinales; family Debaryomycetaceae; genus Spathaspora; species Spathaspora arborariae. The sequence continues at coordinate 425,385 of KI547138.1, forward strand.
ATCTAGTAACCACTGGAAAAGACTAGACGCTCAAAACGCTAACGTGATAGTATAAGTTTGGTTATGATTGAGTTGCCGTAATTGCATTTCTTATGTCATCTTGGAATAGTGTGATGTCGAAATAGAAGAAAAAAACTCTTGTGTACCACAAAACAGGTAATATTTTGTATATAAAATCACTACATTGATTCATTAAAAAAATGCTGTCTGTTTAGAATATGTGTTAACTGTGACAGTACTTTTGGTCGCATTAGACGAAAGAAAAAAGAAATTGGATCCCGATTTAGGAGACACAATGCACTAATTGGGCCCTTAATAACTCCAATCTAGAAAATATTTTACTGGGGGAACCATTAAACAAGTGAATCACAATTACAATAAAAAAGACTCGAACTACCCAATAGTTCGTACTTTGAAGATTTAGCAGAAATATACCTCTAAGAGTATTAAAGCTAAAAAAAATAAAGTATTACAGGTAAATATGGTAACCCCAACTCTTTTATTTTTAGAAAAGAAAAAGTTTATTTAAGATTTTCGGTTGCCATTTCTTATTACTTTTTTTTTCAACACCCTTGTTTCGAAATTAATCAACCCATCTTGTACATATTCAATTAGTTGTCCAGGACTCTCAATTTCCTAATTGACCTAATATATTGAATGAAAAATGAAAAGTAAAATTATATCAATTGAAAGATAAAAACTGAATAAGCAAGTCGGTTAATTTTTAGGCCATCCTTAATATAAGTATCGCGTGGTAAGGGGGCGGGGGTGAAGTTTCCAACCGATAAACAATAAAGTTTCAACTAGAATCAAATAGAATTTTTAAAACCGGAATTGATCTGTAGCGCGTTTAACGGTAAGGCAATTCTTACAAAAAAACAATATACTGAAACATAAACACCATCTTGTGTTTTTGTGGTCAACTCCATTGTTGTTGGGATCATAAAAACAACAATTGAAGACCTAGTAGAACGATTAATGCACTATAAAACATAAATAAAGAATATTTTTTCTCCTTTGTTTATTTTTGTGACAACTCTGACTTACTACCTTTGACTTTGGTCAGTGGTACTTACACAATTGCTAAGACAATATCAATACCTTTCAAACCGCGTCGTGGAGAAACTATTGCATTATGAGAAACTTAATTTAACCCCATTCGAAGGAGTACGTTGTGCACTCCGATCTTATCTGAGACAACAACCCCAACGTTCAAGGTATTTTTGTTAACAGAAAAAAAATTATTTAGCATTCTTGGTAAAACTAATCAAAACAAAAAAATATAACATTTTTTAATGCATATTGGTTCTCTTGCAGTTCCATTTGAAAAATAAAATAAAATAAAATAAAATAAAATAAAATAAAATAAAATAAAAAAACAACAATTTCCATTATTTGTAAATTGACACCTTTAAATCTCAGGGTCAACAATTGAATGTTTTAATAAGTGGGAGTGTTCGGCTCCCCGTAACTAAGTAGTGTACAAGGGACAATAACTATTTTTTTGTCTTATTTCTTCAAGTAATTTCGTCTTCTATCTTTATCGAAATTTCTTGTATTGTTACCACAGAAAAGAAAACTTGTGTGACAACAATCTTCAGATATTCAGCAATTATTGCAATAGGTTAAGCGTTTGTGTATTATAGAAACTTCATATGCCGTTAATAATTGTTCAAGTTTTGCTCTACAACCAAATGTGATGCGGAAAGACTCTAATTTTTGTAAGATTTCGCAAAAATATTCTAAAATTACCAACACATAAGTTAATAATTGGATAATGCACATATGGTTTTGATTTAGTATTACATAAATCTGTACCTACCTCCCCACATTTTGTATTATCACTTCTGTTACATCCAAAACCAAAATCTCTCCCAGTCTAAAATTGCAAGATCAAATTCAGTAAAAATATGTCGTGCACCAACCAATTTGCTCACACACTTTCGATTCCCAAAAAAAAAAATTTCACACTGATCAACCTCTTCTTCTTGATCTTTATGTCAATTAGGATATAAAGAAGTTATTAAGCATTAGTCCAGATTCTTGGTTTCAAGGATCAATGAACACTTTTTTCTACTTCTTAAAATCCTTAGATTTAAATCGAGCCTTTTTCGCTAACCACGATCATTTTTTGTATATCCGTAGATCGTTGTTTGATAGTAGTTGGGCTGACATTTTAATATTGTAAATTAGAAGGTAATTGTAGAGAAAGTTGCGATAGTTACAATTGCTTGATAACCTGTAAAGTATACCCTGTTACTTCTCTGTACTTGTTGATACACCTCACTGACAAAAAAAGAAAAAAAAGAGACAACTAAAGCACAAACCAACAAGACTCTAGGTTAACCATGACTTCAATACAAACAATAGAAACAATAATAGATCAATACGTAAATGAAGTCAACTCATTGAATATTCCTAAATTAAGCAAATATAATGATTCAACACTAATATCCACTTCACCTTATATATCCAAATTTAAACTTGAACAAATTAAACAAAGCTTAACTCATATAAATCAACAATTGCATAAATTTAAATCTAACAAATCTTATAATCAAGTTCATGATAAATTTATCCATTTATATGTTGATATACTTGATGAAAAATTCTATGTGAATTCAAAATTAATTAATATTTACAACCTCCAAAAACAACCTGTGGTTGAACAAAAACAGGAAGCACAAGTAACAGAACAAATTCAAATTACTGAAGGAGAGGAAGAAGATTTACCTTCATTACGCAAAAGATTGCTTGCAGGTGGTAAAACATCATCATTACTTGATTCAAATCAAGATATTAATAGAGTTAATGAGTATCATGAATCAATTCAACATGATATTTTAAACGAATTACTGGATTTAACAACAACTTTGAAAACAAGTGCATTAAAATTTAGTTCAAAAATTCTTGGTGAAGATTTAAATATTTTGAATGAAACTCAAGAAAACATTACAAAAAATGCCAATTTATTTCAAAAGACAAATCGAAATTTAAATAATTACATTGAAAACAAAACTGGTGGTAAAATTGGATTATGGTTTTTAATAAAAGTTACTGTGATATTGGTGGTGATATTTTTATTTATGATTGTATTTATAAAAATTATACCAAAATTATAATACAAATTGTTTAAATAATAAAATGTTCTTTTAAAAAAATTGCTATAAACAGAAAGAAGTATAAAAGTTATTGAAAGTAATTCAACTCTAAAAAAAGTGTCCAAAATCTTGCAAGGTTTTTTTTTTCTATAATGCCAAAAGGATAGTTGTAAAGTAGTGAAAAGAATATAATAATAGTAACAAGTATGTTTAAATATCTTCAAGAATTTGTTGTTGTGGTTGAGCAAATGTTTGTTGATGACTAGATGTAGTTGGTTCAATTGAAGTACTTTCATGAATTCCATTTCCACTTCCATTACCAAATTCAGGATCAGAAAATGATTGAGAAGATCCATTTTCTAAACTGCCCAATTGGGGATTTGATTGATTTTGAAATTGTCTTGGTAAATTTCCACATCTATCTTTACCAAAATTAATCTTTAAAATCTTATAATCTTCAAAAGATTTAATTCCATCAATAGCTTTAATAGCATTAGCAATATTAACAAAATTAATAAATGCACAATTCTTTTCTTCTAAATAATTAATTTGTTCAATATCACCAAATTTTGAAAAATCTTGACGTAATTTTTGAGGATTATAGTAATTAAAATCATTTATATTCCCAATATATATATTTCTTGAAGCACCATTGGAAACTGCTAATGATAATGCATTAGATAATGGACCAGAATGTTTACCCCAACCAACTTTAATTCTACGATTATGAATAGTTAATCCATGCAATTGACACATGGCAAAGAATTGAGCTGCAGCAATTGGATCAATAAATGTAATAAAACAAACATGTCTTTCTTTTAAAAACCGAATACTTTGTAACAATCCACCTCTTACAACATTACAAATTTCTTCCACTGATGAATCTTGATGTAAATTACCCAAATAAACTGTACGATTACCTAAATTATTAGCACCACCAGCTTGTGTAGCAATTTGTGCAGCAGCAGCAGATTGTTGAACTAATGCACTTGAAATAAATTCTCGATCAGCTGCAGTAACAATATGTTCCATACCAGGAGCTAATCCTAAATATTGTGCAGCATTATGTTGTTGAGTTTTGGTAATAAATGCACATCTATCCTTACCATAAAAACATTTCTTATCAGAATACTTTTCCTTAAGTGGTAAATTTGCCACACATCTAATTGCACTTAAAATACTCAAAAAATGGACAAAGGCAATTCCTTTTTCTGGAATAATTTTAATACAATCAATAACACCATAACATGATAAATCTTCTCTTAATTCTTCTTCGCTAATAAGTTGTCCTGTTAATGGATCATTTAATTTACCCAAATAAACATTTCTAGTAGCACCATCTCGTTGTATAGCTTCCATAACTGCAGGTAAAATTGGGCCATTTTTACCCCAACCAATTCTAATATCATGACCTTTAATATTTAATTTTTTTAAAATACAATCAGAATGAAATAATAAAGCTGATTGATGATCAACAAATGAAATAAATGCACAATTTCTTGCAGGAAGAATTCGAACACTTTCAAGAATACCTGATCTAACATAATCTAATAATTCATTTGGTTGAATATCTGAAGGAATATTACCTAAATAAACAGTTCTTGAAGGAGCTACTGAAGAATTAACATCATTTCCTTGTTGTTGTTGTTGTTGTTGTTGTTGTTGTGATTGTTGCTTCTGTTGCTGTTGTTGTGAAGCAAACATACCTTCTGATTGTGAAGTTTGAGGTTGCATAGAATTACCACTAATAATTCCTTGATTTGAAACATTTGGATTAAATTGACCTTGTTGTTGTTGAGGAGCACCAATTTGGCTGACAAAATTACCATTACCATTGGATGAGATTCCTGGACCATTCATATAAACTCCATCATCACTATAAAAATCATTTCCAATATCATTTCCTTCAACAAAATTATATTGAGATTCAGATTGATATTGAGGATATTGTTCATAGGAACCAGAAACAACTGGTTCCATAGGTTGACCTTGAATATTAGGAACATCAGCTACTGGTGGTATTGGTCCTGGTGCAAGTCCTCCTATAACATTTTGATCATCTTGTTGAGAATAATATTGAGGATAATATGATTGGGCCATATATTGTTGAGGAGGTAAACCTTGATAAGGGTCGTAATATGACATTCTTCTTTCTTTTTCGTTAAATTATGCTTCTTCAAATAAATAATCAAATGTAAAATAATACTAGAAATAAATAGGATAAATTTTATTCTCTCTCTATGACTTAAAAATTGTATAATCTTTTATAAATACTCCAAATAAAACACGTATAAAACACCAAACGAAAGATATGTTTTCCTTTGAATTAAAAAAAAAGCTTTGTTGAACTAAAACGATTAAAAAGGGTGAAATGTATGAATGTATTAATGGAGTTGGTAAGGGAAATAAATAAAACACCAAAAAAGGGAATCTAAAAATAGAACACCAAAGGAAACCAAATAAAATGGTAAACAAGAATGAAGTGAAAGGGGAGGGAAATGCTAGTCTTATTTAATAGTAACTTTGTTCCAAATAAATAGTTGTTTCCTCTGAAATGTTTGTAACAGATTGAGAGTATCCAGCGGTAAAAATATTTGCAAAAACTTATTTAAGACGACACTGCGAATATGTATGTGTGGATGTGTGTGTGGGTGGGTGTGTGTGGGTGGGTGTGTGTGCGTGTGGGAGGGAGCGGGGGATATATATAACAGTTGTGAAGTGTGTAATGGTATATATATGAAGTAAATAAAGAAGTGAGTGTTCAAAAACGTTAAAAAGTTTCCCTAATTTGATATTATCAAAATGTTATAATATCAAAACTTGGTATAAGTTATGAAGATCAAGAAAAAAAAGTAGAAGTAACAAGAGTAAAAGAAAACTTGAGAAGAACCAAAAAAAAAATTTTTTTTCCTTGATTTAAACTGAAAAAAA
>KI547138.1:432658-497222 GCA_000497715.1 Spathaspora arborariae UFMG-19.1A
TCTCCCTCTCCCTCTTCTTCGTCCATATAATCATCGTTATTATCACTATAATCAGACTCATGCTCCATTTCTTCAATTTTCTCTTGAGTAGCATCCATTTCACCATCATCATTACTGTCAAGTGCATCATCTACAATCTGTCGATCACTTCTATGAAGTAAGTTATAACTAAAAGGTTCAGACTTGACCTTCGGTGATATGTCATCTTCTATATTATCGTTTTGAGAGTCCTGGTCTTGTTTGACCTGGGAATATTCCTCATGTTTGAACTCTGGAGATCTCGGACTCTGGACATCATGTTCTTGACTTATACTGTCTTTAGCATCTTCATCCTTTCCAGAGTGTTTACCTGAAATATCCTCATCACTTTCAACTTCAATCTTCTTCCTTCCCCTTCCTCTTCCTGTATTTCTCCTTTTCGCTGTTTGTTTAACAGATGTTTTCCTTTTCAGTCTCTTTTCATACTTTTCATCAATTACATCAGGGATTTCTTCACGTCTAATCTCATTTAATTTCCCTTCCCTATCTAAAAACTCTTTATTTAATCCAATTAATTCTTTATGAGACATTTGATCTCGAGTAAGTTCCCAAATTTTATTCTTTTTACTATCTAAAACTTGATAAAATCTCAGCTCAATATCTTTAATTATATTATCAAAATCTTGTTTGGCAATCTTACTATCATTTTCCAAAATATAATTTTCATTTTTTAAATTTTCAATCTCAATATTTGAACTACGTAAATTATTTAACAAGATTTCATTTTGATAATTATACAAATTTAACCAATTAAATAAATCACCCTCATCTTGTAAATAATCATATTCATCAAATTCTATTGAAGGTAATTCTATAGATCCCACATTAATTGCTAATTTTCCTTCTCTTTTTATAGTTATTGTGATTCCTTGTTTATTAGGATCAGAATCTTCCAATTCTAATATATCATTATTTTCATCATAATCAGCTTTATTAGCCAATAATTTCCCACTTAAACTAAGGTCCTTGGGATTTTCCTCTGATTCAATTAAATTTTCAAGATCAAGAGGAAATAAACTTGTAAGAACATTATAATACTCCTTAGGTTGAAGATTTGAAGATTTTCGAAATATTTCATTCGATTTTTCTTTAGTTATTGTAGTATGGAAATATCCTTCTTGATATATAGCCGTTATTGAAATATTAGTAAAATTAGGATCATTACTTGGTTTGTATGACGCAGGAGACACGTGAATCCATAAAGGACAAATCTTTATATTGGTTGAACTCTGTTTATCAACAACATATAAGGGAATTTTAAGGATTGTACCTGGTAATGGTTCCTCGGTATCCCAATCCGTCATTTTATAAGTGACGTCACTATGGCCTGAGAATTGTTGTGAAAGAATTGAATTGTTTTTTTTTATTTTTTTATTTGTTTATTCTTGTTTTGAACAGGATTTCTTCCCCCAAATATTGCGCATCTATATTTGGTTCTAGCCTCAAGCAAGGCAAGCCCTTTTTAGACGAGTAAACTAGGCTTGATAACATTCACCAAAAGTTGGAAAGCTTTAGCTCTAAACCGGAGTTCATATAGATACTCCCGGGGGTTATTTCCGACTCATTGTTCTTTTTTTAAAAAAAATATATATATATATATATCACTAATGAAAGAGCTAATCAAAAAGAAATCTTCTTTACAAAGCAAATGAATTCCAGGTGTATGCAACGGAATAAGCTAGTAAGATTACCGAACACGCCCTCTTAATATAATCTCCTCATAAATTTCTTTATAAAGTCCCGCCATACTCAAAAACAACATAGATGTCTTCGTTTCTTTTTCTCCAAAGAACCACCTGTTCTAGAAATTCATAATGGAAAAATGACCAAACAATGAATAATTCGGAAATTAGTTTCAGAGTTAATTAACTACAGTATTGTATATAGGCTTTATTTTTTATAGTGAAAATGGGGTGAAATATTTTTTTTTCACCTTTTCCAAAATGGGTCATCATAGGCAAGAAAAAACCTGGTGATAAATCTTAGTTATGATGATCCATGCCCCAAACTTTATATTACACACTACGTAATCCCTTAAACATATAATGATTGTGTAGAAATACAAGATGATCATATAAATAGTTAATAAATTTCCTTTTATTTATATCGTTTCTATTATCACTGGTTATATCAAAGTTAGTATTAGCATTTCATACTCGTATTAGTTAAAAAAAAAGACACAAAAAAAAAAAGCTTAATTCGTCAATTGCAGCCACTTAAATACACAAAAATGTCAGACGACAATTCAGTAAATTCCTATGGAAACCCTTCTGATAAAGAACTGGATCCACCAGTCTCAGATTATCCTACAAATTTATCCACAGTAATAAGTAGAGTTACTATAGGCGATGAACGAGTTCCCAAACTGGAACTAAGACCTCCATCTGCTGGTACTTTTAACCCCGGTTATGCACGTCCCCCAAAGCACGATTTTGGTAATGCTGCAGCCATCGGACTTTCTGCATTCGCCGGAACAACTTTTGTTCTTGGATTATATACGGCTGGAGCCATGGGAATAACCATCCCTAATGTCATTGTTTCAAGTTGTATGTCTTTTGGAGGTTGTGTTCAATTTCTAAGTGGGGTTTGGGAAATGGCTATTGGGAATACATTTGCAGGAACTGTTTTCACAAGTTATGGTGCATTTTGGTTATCTTATGGATGTTTATTCATTCCTTCATTTGGTATTTTAGAAGCTTATGAAGATGATATGGATCAATTTGCCAATGGTATTGGGTTTATTTTATTAGGTTGGGGGCTTTTTACTTTTATGTTAATGTTGCTTGTTTTAAAAGCAACTTGGCCATTTTTAATTTTATTCATTACATTAGATCTTGGGTTTTTCTTGTTAACTGCTGCACAAATGACAGGAAGTGCACGTTGCGCTAAAGGTGGTGGTATTTCCCTTGTTATTAGTGCACTTTGTGGATGGTACAGTTGTTTCGCAGGTATTTCCAATAAATGCAATAGTTATATAGTAATTGTACCTTTCACACTTCCCCAATTTAAAAAATTGAATCATCATCCCAAAAAAATACCAACAGAAGTTTAATTCCGTCTGAAACTTTATTTTTTAGACACCCCCCCTCCACTTTTCTTCGTTTATAGTTCCTACAAATAATAATATCCTGATTTTTTTTGTTTTGTTTTGTTTTGTTTGCAGTGTTCCCATTCTTGTAATGGTTTAGCCGTGCACCCGGAATGGATTAAAATTGCCTCATTATGCTTTTTTTTTTTCATAACCGTGACAAATATTTAATCTGGTACGACAATGCTGCATAACCGTAGCAAGAAGTGGTCAGAATAATAATAATAAAAAAAAGTGGGTTAATTTTATGCTTTTTTTATGTTTTGTTTTCTTTTGCGGCCATCAACAGAAACGTACTTGTGTGATTGGTTCTCGTTTAGTCATGCTATTTCTGTTATAAATACTTGACCATTTGTAAATAAATAATACAAAAATTTTAAATTCTCTAGGTATCAAATTACATCTTAATAATTAAGTTAATATGTCTGAAGAAGAACAAAGATTAAATGGAGAAGAAGGGGAAACCGTAGAAAAGTTCCCTTCTACAGAACCATCTACAAATCCTAGTGGAGACCCACATTGGCCTCTTATGCATGAACCTCGTCAATTTGCCGATGCAGGTGCTCTTGGATTATGTGGATTTTGTTTGACAGCATTTGTTACTGGATTATATTTTGCTGGTGCTAAATCAATTGCAGTTCCTAATGTATTTGTTGGGTTAGCTACTTTTTATGGTGGAACAATTGAAGTTCTCTGTGGAATATGGGAAATGGCTAGAGCAAATACATTTATGGCAACTTTACATGGAAGTTTTGGGGCACTCTGGATTTCTTTAGGTGCTATTTATATCCCATCATTTGGTATTGTGGAAGCTTATGTATCTCAAGATCCTGAACAATTTACTGATGCTGTGGGGTTCTTTTTCGTTGCTTGGGGGATCTTGGCCTTTATATTTTTCACCTTATCATTTAAAACTACCTTACCAATCTTTTTAACATTCCTTTTATTAACAGTTGCTTTATTCTGTATGGCTGCAGGATTTTTTTCAGGTAGTGCTAACACGCTTAAAGCTGCAGGAATTCTTTTGGTTGTGACTTCATTTGTTGGATGGTATATTGTTTACAGTTCTATTGCCAACAAACAAAACACTTATTTGACAGCTTATCCAATTCATTTACCAGATTTCACAAGAGAAAAGAAGAAGGAGCCAGAACCAGCTCAAGAACAAAACGATGAAAATGTTTAAATACATTTGACAATCAAAAATTTTTATTATTATTATTTTTTTAATAACTTGTATTTTTTTCAAATAAGGACCGGATTTTAATTGTGTTTTTATATTACTATATTATTAATTTTACCATTTTACTACTACTAACTACTACTACTTGGGGGACCATTACTATTATTTTAATATTCTTATATATATATGATTAATTAATGTTTTCTCCTCTTTTATCAGTTTCAAAAAATGTAGGTGAATGTGTAGTACAATGGAAAAACTATGGAAAGTCTTGACAATCAATCTTTCCAAAGGAGTATTTTGCTGAACTAAGATAAAATTTTTTAGCAGAGACTGCCTACTCTTTTAGAGAACAAAATCCTACAAATTCATGTCAAAGTTATAATACACTACAATTAAACTTGTATGTTATAGGTTCGTATCAGATAAGTTCGATTACGAAGTTATATAGGAAATGTTTCAAAGTCAGTTCATTGTGAATTACCAATTAGGTAATTGTTGCAACATATTTTTCCAAACAATTGCGAAAAAAATACCAAAACAAAAAAGTAATATAAAGACTAGACTTGGCATGCTGTAAAAAAAAATAATACAAAACTGAAAAGACTATAAACAATCATGGACATTTTAAAATACCCACCAGAAACAAAAACACTCACTCCAAGTAAAGAAAGTTTCGATTATATTGATTTGGATGAATGTACTTGCGCTTCATGTAATCATTGGAAAACTCATATGCAGAAAAGACAAACGCAATTAATAACCACCGGAATATTAATTCCTTTAGTTTGGATTTATAATATAATTCAAATAATCTTTGGATTATATTTCAGAAATCATAATCCTCGTTCAATTTGCCAATATGTTAAAATTTATAAACGAGTGGAACATTTATCAAGCAATGTCAAATTGAACGATGGTTATGTGAACAATCATATGAAAACTAGAGACGAAATGTTAACTGGGCTAGGACATACATTCTTAGCCATTGCTATATATGTGTTGATTGTATTTATAGCTGCTATTGGAAGTGCTGATTTCGTTAGAACTGGACGGAATGAATTACAATCTTACAAAGGAAACGCCTTACACGATGGTAGTGTGTTTACCATTTATATTTGGGAAGTCAAATCTTGGCAAGAGTTTTTAACTTCGTCTAAAGGTTTTTTCCCACCAAACGAGAAAAACGAGTCAACAATTATGGATAGTTTTTTTTTTAACTTCATCTCTTTATTCTCCACACATAATAAAAAAAATTTATATATAAAAAAGTATAAAGCTCAACAATTTTTATTTTTATATTTCATTTTCTTTTCTATAAACTCAATTGCAATGTTAAGAACCACTAGTAAACGATTCTATTCTTCATCTTCCTCTTTGTTAAAAACTCCATTATATGAAGCTCATATTGCCTTAGGTGGTAAAATGGTTCCCTATGCTGGATTCGAAATGCCAGTATTATACAATAGTCAATCTCATATAGATTCTCATAATTGGGTTAGATCTAAAGTTGGGTTGTTTGATGTCAGTCATATGTTACAACATAATATCACAGGTAAAGATTCTAAAGTACTTTTACAAAAAATTGCTCCTATTGATTTAAATGCCTTACCAGTTAATGAATCTAGTTTATCAGTATTATTGAATGAAAATGGGGGAATTATTGATGATTGTATCATTACTAAACATGGCGAAGAAAATTATTATATGGTTACTAATGCTGGTTGTAGAGCTAAAGATGTTGAATTTATTAAAAAGGAAGCACAAGCATTTGGATCTCTGGTTAATCATAATACATTTGAGGGTACATTATTAGCAATTCAAGGTCCAAAAGCTCAACAACTTTTACAAAAATTCACTAATGAAGATTTATCCAAGATTTATTTTGGACAAACTAGATTTGTCAAATTATCCACAATTGGTGCTACAGTCCATTTAGCTAGATCAGGATATACTGGTGAAGATGGATTTGAATTATCTATTCCCTCACCCAATGAAGCTGAAATTGGTGATTCATTAAACTTTTTTAATAGTTTAATTCATGATTATCCCGATATTGCTAAACCAATTGGGTTAGCAGCTAGAGATTCATTAAGATTAGAAGCTGGAATGTGTCTTTATGGATATGAATTAAACGAGCAAATCACTCCTGTTGAAGCTTCTTTATCTTGGTTAATTCCAAAAACTCGTCGTGATACAAATACTGCTGGATTTAATGGAGCTAGTAAGATTTTAAGTCAAATTAATGATAAATCTTTGGTGACCCATAGAAGAATTGGGGTTGTTTCTAAAGGTCCTTCACCAAGAGAACATTTTAAGATTTTTACTAGTGATGGGAAACAAGAAATTGGTTATATTACTTCTGGTTCTCCATCACCTACCTTGGGTGGTAATGTTGCCCAAGCTTATATTGATAAGAAATTTAAGATTGGAAGTGAAATTAAAATTGATATTAGAGGAAAATTAAGAGACGGTAAAATTACTAAATTACCATTTGTTCCAAGTAACTTATATAAACCATAATATATATATATTTATTATCATGATTCTAGAACCCCTTTCAAAATAGTGTGATGTCATAGGGTTTAAGAGATCCTCGTAATTTCCTATAGTTTCGTCGTTTCAGTAATGAACTGATTAAGTTAAACGATTACTCAAACTTACTAATTATGTAAGTTGGCGTAACTCGTACCTCCCCCTTCCAGGTCTATTTTTACCTTTTTCATCGATACCGAGACAAGAAATAGTGCGCGCCGCGACAATAACAAACAATAAAGAGTTAAAAGCTTCAGGGTTGAAGAGATACGAGTTTACAACTGTTTGTAAAGCTGTATTGTTAGTAGGTGATCAAGTGATATACTACTAAGAAGTAGTAACTTCCTGTTCTGGCTTGTAAATAGAATTATTCATGTAAATTACTACCTACTTTTGATATTTGAAAAACTTCACACGCGCGTGATTTTCTTATTTATTTTGTTTTCATTGTTAAATGATTCTAATATCACAAAAACATTCCAAAACAATACAAACAAACGTAAGAAGTAAAACGCTTAAATAATTCACGTCACGTAAAAAAAAACAGCAACAAAGAGTAGAAGCAGCACATTGTACACATTCTCCTTTCATATTTAATTATATAAACCTTTAAAATTGTGGTTTTTTTTATTTCAAAAGTCATTGAACAAATATTAACTATGTCTACTACACCTTCACCTACAAAGAGAACACCCTTATCTTCAAAGTCATTCAATACCTCCCCAACTCCATTGAAAAGGCCAAATACAACACAGTTTCACTTTAAATTATCTCCTACAAAAAAATTATCACATATTAGAATACCTCCATCACCACCAAAGAAATCTACAGGATTAAATTTCACAATTTGGGAAGATAAAATTGACAAATCTTTTCAACCAGAACTGGAACAAGAAGAAGGTCCTTGTTCAAATAAACAAAATACTCATGATCAAGAAAATATTTTACAATCCAAAAAGCATGAGATAATAGGTGGGTCTGGTATAAGATCACCCTTGGGTGAATTAAGTATTAATGAGTTCCCAGGGTATGTAAGTTCTGGTAGTAGTCAAATGAGATTAACTGAATTATACCAACCTCCTAATTTCAACAACGAATTCAAGTCTTTACATAAATATCTGGATTTACCTTGTTATTTAACGCCAAGTAGAAAGAGTAGAGATAAATATTTGGTTTCTAGTGGTACCAAGGAAGACGATGAAACAGAATTATTGTTAATTAAGAAACAACAACAACAACAACAATTGAATTCAGTTAATAAAACAAATCTAATTAGAAAACATACTCGATCATTATCTGTTGGTAAAAATGAATCAAAATTACATTTAATCAGAAAGAATAAATTTTCAATTTTATCAAATTGAAACTAGCAAAAATTTTTTCAATTCTTCTAATCTAGACATTGTATACCCTTGTAGTTATGAAAAACTATATATAAATATCCACTTAATTAAAGGCTTTATCAAATTCAGTAAATACAAATCTATATCTAACATCACCAGCAACACATCTTTCTAAAGCTTTACTACAAGTTTCTTCACTAATTGGAACTTCTTCAATCCAAGGTCTAATATTATGTTCACCAGCAATTCGTAACATTTCAATTACTTCAGTCTTGGAACCTAATAAGGAAGAACCAAAGGCAACACCATTCTTTAAGAATGTGAATGGAGAAACTCCAAATTGTTCCTTAGCTGGTGGTAAACCTACGGAAATGAATTTAGAATCAACTTTTAAAACTCCTAAATAATCAGACAAGTTTAATCCATCAATACCTGAAGCACAATTTAAGATAAAATCAAATTCATCATCATATTTGGAAGTCCAATCTTTATCTTCTGAAGTGGCAACAAATTCATGAGCACCTAATTTTAAAGCTTGATCTTTCTTACTGGAAGTTCTTGAAAATGCAACAACTTTTGCACCTAAAGCATTAGCAAATTGAACAGCTAAATGTCCTAATCCACCAATACCAATAATACCAACAGTCTTTCCCTTAGCCTCTTTACCTAAGTTACGAACCAAAGGAGAGAAAACAGTAATACCAGCACACATTAAAGGAGCAGCAACTGGGGATGGAATTGATTCAGGAATAGCAAATACAAATTTTTCATCAGCAATTGAATGAGAGCTGTAACCACCTTGAGTAACATAGTTATTTGATCTTGGATCAGGATTATTATAAGTACCAGTCATTTTTTTACAATATTGTTCATTATCGTGACTACATCTTCCACAGTCACGACATGCTGAATTACCAGCACCAATACCAACACGTTGTCCAATTTTAAATTCAGTTACTTTTGAACCAATGGCAATAACTTTACCAATAATTTCATGACCTACAACAAGATCATTTCTTCTATATGGGCCCCAATTAGATTGTAAAGTATGAATATCAGAATAACATAACCCACAAGCTTCATTTTCTAAGACAACATCATATGGGTTGATTTGTTTTGGTTTATATTCAACTAATTTTGGTTTGTTCCAATTTTCTTTCTTGTCAACACCAAATCCTTTGAATGTTTCAGGTAAAGTTTGAGTCATTGTAAAATGTGTAGGAGGAGTGTGAATGAAGTAGTTTAAGTGAAAAGAAAGGAGAGAAATAAACTTATTTAAATAGTTTAAGATAAGGATCTCGGTGGAGGGGGTGGAAAATTTTACAAGATATGGGAAGATCTTCGGATCGGAATTATTAAAAAAAAAAATGTGTTTTCGCCATTGTATTGTTTGAAAAACAATGTACAACGGGTACTGGATTTAAGTAGTCACAATTTTCACTTTACCAAGTCTGACCTATCGATGAACCTATCTATACCAAAGGAAAGCTAAAATTACTCAATTCAGTTATGGAAACTACCTTTGTTTCACCATTCAAATTAAAAAGGTTATGTTATACAATTATCTAGCAATATCTCCTTATCATATATTCTTTGAACAGAGTTTTCAACATTGCTGAAAAAAATAACGCGGATTTTGCCGAAATATATTCCGTTATACAACACAAACATTTGGAACTTTTGTGATTTAAGCCATGTAAAACGTGTAAGATTACACGGAATTGACAGTTTCAGTAAAAGGCCGATGTCATTTCAAGTAATCCCGACATCTTTGTGCTTTTCAATTGGATTGTTGCTTACTAAGCAGTATTCGCTTATCGCACATTACATATATGAGGGGAGTTTTACAAAGGATACAGTTTGTAAAGGCTAAGCTATTGAGTATTGGTTCTACTTCTTTCTCTTTTCTATAAAAGAAACAACCTGTAAAAACTAAGCTATTAACTATTAATACTACTTCTTTCCCTTTTTCTTCTTCTTCTTATTTGAATGACTTGCACTTGGTGCAGGCAGTGAACTAGTTTCCACTGTCCCTTGCCCTGTATTTCTCTTTTTATCTTTCTTTGTAGGTTTATAATAAGATCTTAATTTCAAAGGCAACCATCTTTCATCATCTATGGTAAATTCCCCTTCTGTTTTCAATATTTTATTAGGACCAAACTTAGGAGCTTTCTTCTTTTTGGGCTTATTAACTTTAGAAATAATCTTGGCCGTTGTTGTTTTAGTTTGGGTTTTACTAGGAATTAACGTATTTATATCAACATTTAAAATCTCATCTATTGATTTATTTGAGGATAATTCGTTAATTGGTAATAAATCAACATTTGAATTAGACAAGATAGATTTAATTAAATGATCATTTTCATCAATACTATTTAAATACTGGAAAAGTTTCATGGCAAGTTCATGTTGTCCTTGATTTAAAGTTTTAAATGCAATTACCTTGGCACAATCAAAATAAAACATATCAGAATATACTTCTTGACCAGTTGAAATGAATTTATTGGTTAATCGAGTTAAAAGTTTTGATAATTTTGTTGTGGAGTGGGTTTGCTCATATACATTTATTAATGTTCCCACGAGTCCTGGAGTAACTTTGGTAGTTTCAAGTTCTGCTTCAACTAATTCTTCTAAAAATGGCAATGATTGATCAAATTTAGTTGTATGAGCATTGAAAAATACTAATAATAATATAGCCACTTGTTTAAATTCTTGAGTGATATCCAGCCTAATATATTTAACAATCTTTTTACCTATTGATTTCACTTGTTCTTCTGAAGTTAAATCCTTGAATGAAATATCTAATTTTAATAAAATTTTGTATGATAAAACAGATAAATCACCTGGGAAATCTTGAATATATTTAGTGATAAATTTATTATTAACTTGTGATTGACTTAATGTACCAGTTTTAAATTTTAACATTATATTATTCTTTAAAATTATTTGATATTGCCATTTAGTTAATTTTTGTTGTAATTTTTGTAAATTTGGTTGATAATTCAATATCCTTTCTACCAAATTAACATTATAATTATCAGAAAGTGAATATATGTTATTTTTGATAATTAATTTAATCATAGCATCGTTAACTAAATCCACATATTGAGTAACTTCATTCAAAATTGACAAAGATTTGTTAGAGTCTCCCGATAATTGATACACATAAGCAATAGTTACTTTGATAGGTAATAATTCTCCTAATAAATCTTGTTTATTCCAATCTGTATTTGAAGAACATACTTCATGAGCCTTTTCCAAGAGTTGTAAACATTTTGTCAAGTTATTACTAGACAATTCAATTAAAGCATGATTAAATAACAAGTCATAATTGTCTTGCTTGTCAATTTCCACAGTATATGCCAAATCACCTTGAGATACAACTGCAGCTTGATTAATTATTAAATCTAAAGGGTTATCATATTTGTTATTTGCAAGTAAATCACGATACATTTCAAATGCTTGTTCATACTTGCCCACTTTATAATAGGTTTGAGCAAGAATATGTTGCCAACCAACATGTTCAACTTCTGAATCGCTAGAAATATCTTGATACAAAGCAAACAATTCATCAGAATGACCCAATTTATAATAAACATAACCAACTTCCATCTTGGTAGCTTGAACTAAATCTTTTGAAACATGTCTAATTATATCATATGCTTTGTGATATTTGTCTAAATTAATTAATGCTACCAAACAATTCTTGAATGCTTTTAAATCTTTATAATTTTTAACTTTGGTTAAGTATTCATACGAAACTGTAAAGATTTGTTCATGTTCTGATGGGGAAGCATCAGGTGAAACATGTAACTTCTTGAATGCATCAGCAATTGAATTGCTCATATTCGTTGATTCTTGTGGAGGTGTTGTTAAATAGTTTCGTTGAAAGTTTTTTTTTTTTTCAAATTTGAAGTGAAGGTCGTGTGAATGACCATTTTATGGAGGGTAACTTTTTACACTGGAGAATAGAGTAAATACACAGCATAGGTGATCCGAGTTAGCTATTGAATAGTTAATTATACTTCTAAAGTCTATAGCTTGTTTTGATAACTTCAATATCTCCAGATAAAAGTGTAAATTTTGATGATGAATTCTCCACGTGACTCGAGTCACATGACTGAAAATTCACTCAAAATATAAAACTTTTCATCCAACCACACATCAAGATAATCTAATCAATAACATCCACCAATGTTAAAATTTAGCCAATCCAAGATTGTTTACGGTAGTAGATGTTTATCTACTACCTCCCGTATATCATTCCAATATAGAAATTCGATTTTAGATAAATATAAGCAAGAAACTGAACAAGTCGATGCTCCTTCTAAATTAGCTAAAGAATCAAGTTTACCAATTATTGAACAAGATTTAAAAATCAAACCTCGTCAAGCTAAAATGAAAATGCCCATGTTATCTGATCATAAAGTAGAAAGTCCAGGATATCAACTATCTTCATTTGCCAAAGCATTTGGGGAATTATTTGTTAAGATTTTCCGAGTTGATATGGATGTGACAAGATCAGGATCAGTTGCCGGTTCTTTATATTTTGTTGAGTGTAAAAAGCAAGGTTTATTTTACCCCAATGAACCATTTTCAGAAACTGCTAAGTTTTATTATGAAACTTTAAATTTACCTCAATCATTTTCCCAACAAGTACAAATTACATTGTTACATTATTGGATATTATCTGTGAGAATGAGAGCATTGCCCTTTAAATATGCTAGACAATATCAGCAAAAACTAGTTGATAGAATTTTCAAAGATTTAGAATTAAGAATGTCAAATGAATTAGGAATTAATTCAAATAGAATTATTGAAGGAAATTTAAAAGATTATCATAGTCAATTATTGGGTTCTGTTTTAAGTTATGATGAAGCTTTAGTTAGTGATGATATTACTTTTGCTAGTGCATTATGGAGAAATGTTTTCAATGGTAACCCAAATGTTGATATTAGACATGTTGAAGCATTGTTAGTATATGTTAGATCGCAATTATATGTCTTAAATAAAATGACTGATCGTGAGTTTGGTTTTGGAAGATTTAAATTTATACCACCAAATGAAGTTGTTAAACCAATTTCAAAGACTCAAGAAGAACAAATGAAGTTAAAAGTTAAACAAGAATTTGAGAAAATGACTTTACCTTCACAAAAAAGTGTTTTATCAGTTGACGAATAAATGTATATATATATTTAACATGTAAATAAAACTAAACTACAACTTCCCCTTGGAAATATTCTCATCTTGAGTCCAATCATGTCCCTTAACACCTCTAATCATGACATTCATCACTGCATAATCTTCACCTTCAATACCAGATCTAGAAGCATCACCCAATACAATATCTTCAACAACTTGAAATCCAAATCTATTATAAATTGGAATATTTATTGGTGAAGAGCTTTCTAAATATGCAAGGCTTTCATCTCGATCAACATAATTAGTAAACATATAATCAAACATTTTACGTAAATTTCCCTTACCTCTAGCACAATCTCTTGAACCAACATAAACTAAAGTATATATTCCCTTACCTTTAAATCTAGAATCATTATGTATAATCCTTTCGCATGAATCATGTAATAAAGGTAACATACCATAAAATACTTTTTGTCTACCTTCTTTACCAAATACTTGCCAGACTTTATCATAACCTGCTTCCATTAATGTACCAAAAGAATCCAACCCACGTTCACCACTGTCAGGACATGACCAAATAGACACAGTTTCAAATCCTTCAACAGATTCACCTTGCCCTAGTACTATACCATGAGCAATATGTTGACGCAAATAAGCTTCATAAAGACAAAGTTCAGCATATTTACGTTGTTTGATATCGGACAAATGACATACCAAGAGTTTCGCCAACAGATCATCTTTAAATGCTTCTAATAATGTCAATGCAGCTTTTCTAACATCTTTATTAGTTAAATGACGTATGTTTGAATGCTGCGAATCTGAAATTGTGGTTGTAGAAATTGTTGCAGTATGTGCGGTTGTTGTAGAATTTAGCATAGTTTTCGATATAGAAATACTAAGGATATATAAAACGACAAACGTACTTTAATCAAGTATTTATAATCATGCAAAAACCCACATTTTTATGTAAGAATGAATGATGTATAATGAGGAAATATGTTTATGTGAGGAGAAGCGCATCGGACAATTCCCAATCAGGAAATAGGTTACTCCATACTTTCCTGATCTGAACAGAAATCTTGCGCGTTTACTTAAATATTTAACCCACAATAGATCAATATGAAACGTGTAATAGAGTTACTGGACAAGTTAAATGCTTTTTGTGGGATTTCCGCTAGCTACTTTAATATATTTAATTGTTGATGAAGCGCAAATAAATTACCTTAACAATTTAAATAACACCATAGTTGCTCTTACTAACTAGCCTCGGTATTGGTGCTTGTTTTATCCTACTCCTTATCCGAAGTGATGATACTGTCACAAGGTATGAATCAAACATTCAAAAATAACTTGAAGTTTCAGCTTATCATTTCATATCCATTGTGTCGGTGTTGATTACCTAAAATATACACTTTACAAGATAATTGCAGATTGGATGTTTTTATCTTCTATATATATTTTTTTTTCTCACACTAGTAATCACATCTAAAAGGTATTCAATATAGAGAAACATGTTCAGTTCACTATTACCACGACCTAAGCATTCTTCATATGATCCAAATTATCATTTTCGTATAGATAAAAACATAAATAAAAACAGCCAAGTTTTAGTTTTACCTCAAACTCAAGTAATCCAAACAATAGACTTTAACAATGAAGTAGAAGAAAGAGAAGTAACTTATGAATCAACAATACCGTTAAAGAAACGATATCCTAATCTAACTCATAACTTCCCACGACCTTCAATTGATGATCCGGAAGTACAAGCAGTCATTCAAGAAACCAAAACAATAATTTCCAAAATAATTTCTCCTGAACAAGAAACTGAGGATGTTAAACATATTCAATACAATACCAAAAATATATCAGATAGTAATAGTGAACGAATAATTCAAATTAGAAAGTTTCAAGTTGATCCAATGTTACCTCCTCAATTCAAATTACGTAAAAATAGACACAAGACTCAATCTGAAGAGATTCCCATTGTGAAACCAACAAATGCGAAGTTAACTAAAGAAGATCGAGAAAAATGGAATATTCCAGCAGCAGTTTCAAATTGGAAGAATAACCAGGGTTTTACTATAGACTTGAATAAACGAGTAATGGGAATACAAGAAACAACACCTCAAATCAACGTGGAAAAGTTTGGTAAACTCTCAAATGCTCTTGTTGATGCTGAACAACAAGCAAGAGAAGATATTAAAACTAGAAATGAAATGAAGAGAAAGAAAGAAGAAGCCGAGGCAAGAGAACGTGAACGTAATTTACGAGACTTAGCTCAACGTTGTAAACGAAGAAAGTATTAAAAAGTGTATATTTTTATTACTCATTCATGGTCATTTTTCTAATTAAATATCTCGTTTTGTTGACGTATATTCCAATTCCTGGAAGATTCACACTTCTACACTTGTCAATAGTGTGACCTTTCCCTGTGAAATGTGTACATTTTCTGGTTTTGATAAGCATTTGTTTAATATGATTCAATATTTCTTGTGTGAATTGAGATTCCAGGTCATCCTGTACTTCTTCCAGCGACTTCAAAATAGAGTAAGGTTGTGATCTTTTGCATCCTTCAGAAGAAAACTTATTTGCGGAAAACCAGATTATTTCCTTTTTAAGTTTCATACAAAGATAATAGCGTTTTGCCAATGTCTAAATTGTTATAAGTTAAAGCTCAAAGAAATTAATAAATAATCTAAATATTACAAGGGTACCCAACAACATTTGTGAACTCTCTATCTCTCTTTAACTGGATAAATTTATCACTACACGCTAATTCCACGATATAGGTCTACACTTATATTACAAGATAATCTCTTTCTAATAATACATAAATTACACTTTCTTTTTTGATACTTTTACAGACTTTGTGTGTTTAAATTTATCACCACCTTCATAAAGTGATTTGCCAAATGAATCCAAGGCAATTGAGTTAACCCATTCAATAACCCGATTAAAATCGCGATCTTGTCTTTTCTCAATTAATTCTTCATTAAGTTTTTCAATCATAGAATCTATTTCATCTTTATTTCCAAATTGTAATGCATCTTCTACTGTATTTACCTTTTGACGTGGTTTTCTTGGAGTTTGTTTTCTTCTTAAATTTCTCTTTACTTCAACCAAATCTTCATCATCTTCAACTTGTTCTTGCTCCTGTTCTTCATCTTTACCTTTAATTAACTTTTCTTTTAATTTGTTAATGTTTGTTTCAAGTTCAATTTCATCAGGGGGATTTTCATCCATCCATAATGCTTTCCTTCTTGCTTCAATATTTGATACAATAACATCTTTAACTAAAGTTAATTCTTTTCTTAATGCTGATTCACGTTTTCCCCAAGGGTTTAACCAGGATAATACTTTGACAATATCTTCAGGATGATCATAATATCTCCAGTTAGTTCCATTAATTAATGGGTCGGGGAATTCTTCAATGGCTTTACGTTCAGCAGGTGTAAGCACAGATAATGGAGGTACAAATGACCCTTCATGGTCAATAATTAATGTTTTATCTTTACTAATTTCGTGTTGCGTGAATTCAATATTATAAATCTTTTGAACAGTTGTTTTATATGCTGGTGATATACTAGTGAAATCCATTTCACGAATGTGGGTTTTCTTTTCATCGGTTTGTTCTTGTTTAACGTTGGTTTCTTCATCTTTATGGTTAAACTCTTGTTGTCTCAACTCTTGATTAAATTGTTCACTTTGTTCGAAACTGCTATTGAATCTAATTCTTAAATCGTCATTCAGAGGTCCTTGTACCCAGAGTCTACCCATAAGATAAGTTTCATCACTAACTTCATCTTTATCATCATCTTCATCAACTTCATCTTTAACTTTCTCTCCTGTTTCGTCATCATCATCTTCTTCATCAGTATTATTTCCCGCATGCAAATTAGGTAATCCATTATTTTCAAACCACCAATAACGATTAAATAATCGATCTTTACCTAATAATTTAACTCGTTGACAATCTAATTCAGTTAATTTTTGTTCAATTGAATGTTTTTCTCGTTTAATTTGATTTAATTTAATTAATGCATTTTTACGAATTTCACATTGTTCAGCGAATTCTTTATCTGTAGTTGCCTTTTCCTTTTCAATATCATTCATGTCAAAGTTTTGATAATTTAACCGAGGTCTTTTATCTTCGTCATTTGAATTTAATGCAGAATAAATATATTGATTGGCTTTTTGGGCAGTTTCCAAATTAATTTTATAATCTTTGATATTATCTAATCTCATACGACGTAACTGAGAAGATTGTTCAAGACATTCATCAATATAATCTCTAACTAAGGGTGATGTAATAATCAAATCAATTAAAATGTTTAAAATTTGTAATTTTAAATCAATATCTAATTCTTGATAAAATTGATTAAGTACAGTTGTAGAAGTTGCAGGCATTGATTTTGGAGCAAGTTTAATAAATGTTTGTTCAATTATGGATTTATATTGTGGGACATGTTCTACCAAGGATAAAACACCAAGTAAGATACATTGCCAATTTCCATCTTTAAAATTTCGTTTACGAAGTCTTTCATGCCAAGGAGTATTTCTATAATTCATGCAAATGTATGCATTATGAGGAGTAGTCGTATCATCCGTATTATTAACATATACTGATTCTTCTTCGGGTTCTTCTTCATCATCAGCCTCATTTTCCTCATCTTCTTCATCTTGATCTGGAATAACCAGAACTTCTTTTGTTATGATAACTCCGTTCTCGGTATCTTCATCTTCAGTTTCTGGCTCATCAATTTTAAGTACATTATCTTCTTCATCAGTTTCAGAACCATTAATCCCTTCTTCCTCTTCTTCTTCCTCTCCCTTCTTAGCAGGAATTTGTACATTTAATCCAAAGATTTCTTCATCATCTTCAGCTTGTCGTTGCTGTTTTCTAGTTGGTAATTCATTTGTTACAATTGCACTTAAACATCCACACCAAATTTCATCTAATAGTTCACATCTTCCTAATTCATCATATTGTTGCCAATTCCAACCCATAGAATATATAAAATCGTCAAATGTAAACGTATCTAAATTTAATACTTTATGATAAATATTGATAAATATCCAAGATTGAAGAGCATCTTGAATTGAAGTTATTGTTGAAGTTGTTAACCGAAAAACTTCACTGGTATTGTTTTCACTAGTATATTTTTCAACAAGTTTACTATTACAAATTATGGCATTTTCAGGTATTGGTAAATTCTTTGGTAATGGTTTTGAATTTTGTAAATCAAATTTTAATTGTAAATCATCAACAATGTTTTTCTTTGTTGGTTGTAAAGAAGATAATCCAAATGAAGGATTTTCTTTTGATTCTTCAATTTCTAATTCTCGCTGTAATTTTTCAGGAAGATAATGTGTGGGGAATTTCTTTCTAAATGGAATAACAGCTGGTTGAGGAGTTGAAGGTTCTTGAACAACAGGAGTTGCTGTTTTGACTTGTTTTCTCTTTCGTTCAGGCATAGGAGTTACACTTGGTTCTATGGTTTCAGGTAATTTTCTCTTTTTCTTTTCAGTTACATACAAGATTTCCCCTGTTGGTGTTGAATCAGCAAAATGTTTTAAATCATCAGGATAAACTTGTGGGATACTATATTTTTTAGCATACTTGTCTTTAACCACCCAAGGAGCGCCAACTTTATGAGATCTTGACATGGTCAATTTTATAAATGTTTTAATTAACCATTTTGTAAAATGATTTCTGTCTCGAGATATATTAACATTTGTTACTATTGATTGTTGCATGTCGTTTAATCTAACTACAAGATATTTTGTTTGATTTGATTGACCATATTGAACTTTTTCTCGAATAATTCCTCGTTGTTTAACCAGTTGTGCTGGTGGAGGCAGAGATTGTGACAGAGACAATGACTGTTGTTGTTGTTGTTGTTGTTGCTGTTGTTGCTGTTGTTGCTGTTGTTGCTGCTGTTGCTGCTGTTGCTGTTGTTCTTCTATACCCTTGATAAAAATAGTCTCACCTGGGAAATAGTCATTTTTAAACACCAGATAAACTTTATCCACCAATTGATCTAATCTAGTTATTCTATTAAATTGTAAAAATCTCAAGATATGTTCTCTTAAAGATTCTGGGAAATTCAGTTCAACACCTTTAATTTCTTTTAATTCACTTTCATAAGCTTCAAAAAATGTTAAACATGAATTACCAGTTATTTCACATACAAATTTTCGTTTATGATAATAATCCATTCGAGAAAGATATTCATCATATGTTGTAAACCATTCTTTTGTTTGTGGAATAAACCAAACTTGAGTTGATAAATCTGAAGGTATAGATGGAGGTGGTATAAATGTAACTTGCTTTCTCTTATATAATACCATAACTAGTTAAGTGAATAAGAGAAACAAGGTTGAAGTTGACAACAAAAAAAAACAATAAACAAGTATTGGTGAAAGGCAAAAAAAAATTTTCCTTTTCTATTTTAAAAAAAAAGTTTCGAGGTTATATTAGTTTTTTTTGAAGAAAAATGGACACACAACGGGTATATATATCTATAGATCGATATTTATATTTATGGGTGTGGCGATGTACAATATATTTTATAGATATATAATACATACAATATTACATTCTAAATTTTAGTTTATACAGATACCAATAAGGAGTTCTTTTTATAAAAATTTTACTCATATAGTATTTTTATTCAGAACTACATAGAATATACAGTGTTACTATTCACCACCATTGGCTTGATTTGTTTTGATTTAAGTGATGATGTTGACAGTAAATGTATTTTTTCCCTTTCTTTTTATCAAGCGTGTAATATACAGGAAAGAATCTTGCAATATACAGGAGAGTTTAGGATATACAGGATATAAAGGATATAAAGGATATAAAGGATATAAAGGATATAAAGAATACAAAGAATATAAAGGATATAAAGAATACAAAAAACGTACCAAAGCGAAACATAGTCGCTGTTCCAGTATTCTCTACAGAGCTTTTCTCCAACGTTATGGCATCTATATTTCTATCTAAATCTATAACACTAAAAGATACCAAATTTCTGACAAGTTTGAAACATCCAAACAATCCATTCATTAACTTTAACAATTCTAATTTTGTTCTCATCAACAAATCCATCATATTGCTTTTCATCATCAGTTAACTTCTTATCACTACTAAATTTATGAAATAATTGGAAAATTAAATATGAAAACCATTGTTTGTAGGTTAAGCTATATCCTAATGTTTCAGTAGTTTGTTGAGTTAATGCAGTAGCTTCATCAATTTCTTCTTGTTTATAATCAGAATAACCTACCATAACATCAGGATGGTCAGAAATAACTCCATATTCAACTAAACCACCATATTTACCAACTTTACAAAAGTAATCATATTGAAATTTCTTGTTTATAGTCCAAGAAAATAATTTAAGACTATGTATTTTCAACAAGGGAACAAATTTAGTCAAGAAACCTTGAGACCAAGTTGAAATATAAATTAACGATACCCCAGTCAATTTAATCTTTATTCTATCGTTATTTATACTATCCAAATAGTCGTTATAATAAATATAAAATATCGCATCTCTCCAAGAAACAGTAATATTAAAAATATCAAATTGTTGTTTGTCAAATTTATTTTGAAAATAGTCATCTTGATTTAAGTATTTTAAAAAGTTTAAATCCCAAATTCCAAATTGAATTCGATTATACCAAAATGACATATTTGAATCAACATAAAGTAAATCTTCAATAATTTGCTTTAATATCTTAGGAGGATTAAATCTTTTAATATCCAATTGTAATTTAAACTCACCCTCATGTTGTTCAACATATTCTTTAAACCATTGTAAAACTTCTTTGAATGAGAGTAAAGGATATCCACCTTCAATAGTTTTCAATTCTCGTAAAGTTGGTTCATAATTTGTATCTATAATTTTGTAATCAGTTTCGTTTCCATCCAGATCAGTAAATACTCTCTTTGTAGAAGGATCATGAGAAATTATAATAACATCATCTTTAGATAACCATAAATCAGTTTCAATTACAGTGGCTCCAGATTCAAAACATTTATTAAACCCAATCATAGTATTCTCAGGGTAATTCCCTTTAAATCCTCGATGACCAACAATTACAGGTGATGTCATACTTATTCTTGTTATTCTTGTTATTCTTGTAGTGAGAAATTTACTAGGTATAAGATTTCGTTTGAATTTTAAAAACATACAAATGAGGTTATTTATATATGAGAGATTTTCCTTTGTGTTGGGGTTACACAAAATTTGACATATTATCAACCACGTTGATTATTAGATCAAGAATTTTTCTTCTTTCCCGTTTTGGAAAAACTGTATACTCAAAAAAAAAAAACTGAATGACATTTTCTTCTATTACGATATTTCTTGGTGGTATCTCTAGTTAAATATCCTCATTTCTCCACATATATAAAAATAACTTGGAATTATTGAATGGGGTAAAATGTGTCATGTAGTTAGTCTAGGTTTTAGGGATATTGTGAACTACGATTGTTTTGAAGGTTATTCGGGTAAATATCGGAACGTTTGTTGTCATGTCAATTTTATAGTTTCGCGGATTTAAACGTTTGCTCCGCGAATTGGAGACAAAGAATGGTTTGTGTAATATTTGATTTTGCAACTTTATTCCTCGTGGGGGTATATAGTTTGATTCTCTATGTATTGTAGTATTGTGGGGGGGGGGGATACTTTTGATAGGTTCAATAAGATTTCTGGTAGTAACTTTCAAAGTGACATATGTTTCTATTTTCTGCAAGACAAGTATAGTTCGGTTTGGCTACAGGTAATACTACGTTCTTTCAAGAGTACCAAAAGTACCAAATGTACCAAATGTACCAAATGTACCAAATGTATGCATTATATAATGTGCACTACAATTGATATTTAAAGTGATATATATTTCTACCTCACCCACTTTCTGTACTTTCTATAATACAAGTACAGTTAGGTTTGCCTACAACTAATACTTTCTTTCAAATTTACCAAATGTATCCACTATATAATATGTATTATAATTTATGTTTACTTGCTGCTTCATCAACTACCAATTTAATTAATTGAAATGCAATTGATTCCGGCATTGGTAACATAATTCCTTCAGGGTTAAACTCTTCAGGATCATCTTGTTCATTAGGATATACTAATTTCCTAATAAATTCAATATCAAACCATCTTGCATCACTTAATTCATTATCATGACCTAAATGAATCTGCTCATTTTCTCCATTAAAATCAACAATTCCCATACATCCAATCATTAAATTTGAAGGAAATGGCCAAGGTTGTGTCATTATAATATCAATTTCACTACAATTTACTCCAGTTTCTTCCCAAATTTCTCGCTTAGTAGCAACTTCTACAGTTTCCAGAGGCTCCATGAATCCAGCAGTACATGAATACATCTTGGTAATAGCATACCTTTTGGAAAGCAGAAGTAAAATCTTGGATCCTTCACGATTGGCAATTGTAGTTATAATTACCATATCTGTTCTAGGAAATGATACATTTGCTACAGGAGCAGATTTCACTGGACATGTAAAAGTTTCATGTCCATTTTCATCAACATTAACTTTGCTGTTAGTACAATATAATTTACCTCCTGCATGAATAGGTATAACTGGATGCCCACAACCAGGACAAAATTTATTCTTATCTAACCAACTGAAAAACATTGCTCCCTGAGAAAATAATGATGCTTCTTTATTTTCAAATCCAAGATAATGCTTTCTTGAATGAGTGAAAAATAATCCGTTTTCTTCTGGAGTTTGCACAACCCCTTTTGTATAATTACGATTTATATAATCGTTAACAAAATGTATAATTTCTTTTGTTAATTCAGGAGAATTTGATAAATCAACAGCATAATATGCAATACCTTGGTATCTCCCTTGATGGTCCAAAAATTTTTCTTGATCAGAATCATCAAATTTTAAAGTATGTAAATCTAAACCAACACTTTCATCCAATAATCCTAAAAACAAAAATACTGGCTTATTATTTGATCTTAATTCACTTGATTGAGTTTTGTTATCAGAATTCCAAACAGTCAATACTGATTTCCAACTTTCAACCACATCCATTAATCCAGTTTCAATAATTGCATGTTCTCCAGTAAATCCCATTTTCCCATTGCTTGTAGTTTGTATAGATAATTGATTAGATCCATTAGTTAACATAGTTAACTTATTAGTGAAATTTTTATGAATTAATGGCTTTTGATCTTGATAGAATATAAATCTTGTAGAAGGATGAAATATTGACTGAGTTATGAACTCACTATCTTCACGAAGAAACAGAACTCGATTAACAACTTCACTACCAAAATACATATCTTGTTGCATATCAACAACTTTTGAATTACGAGAATGTGACATTTTTAATCGTTTTTGTTGCAAGGAGCGATGTTGTTGGGAATTGTTGCAATTGGTGTTGGTTGCTGTAGATCTAGTGGTAACTGTGGCTACTACTGATTTGGTGACAAATTTGATTGGTGTAATTATTCGCCTTATCATGGAAAAAAAAAAAAAAGAAAACTAAAAAATATGTTAAAAAAAAAGAACTTTATTATCTATTAATTTATTTTTGTCTGTTGGATTGTTGTCTGTTGTCGCGAGGTAATCGGACACAAATTACATCAGCCATCAGCCATCAGCCCCTACAGTTTAAACAAACGTGAGTTGGTTTCACATATATTACTAATACTGAATATGCTCAAAATTGTCAGTTAGTTCTCTGCTTATTTAATGACACTTCCAGCTCATTTTAAAACCTACAAGATGTATCCAAACGTGACCACTAAACATATTATGGAAAAAAAATACATGAAAAGTGACTTATAATCATTTGGAGAATTATCAATTTTCCTGGGGCGTATAATCTATTCATACCATAGTGTAAAAAGGTAAGTAGATAAAGCGAATATCCCAGGTGTTTTAACTTGCACTTTTGAAATAAATTCTATGTACATGTATTCCTAGATGTTTGTTAGTATATTGTAAAACTCTTTAAGTACTCCTTATTTTCATCAGGTACACAAGATATTCTCCTCAATGTAATATTAGGAAGTCTAACGTCTGAAAAAATCTTGATAAATCATCATATATATATAAAAAAAAGGAATCTAGTAGCAAGAACATACCTTAAATAAATATTTATCCTATAGTAACCCCCCTAGTAATTGCATTTCCTAACCCTTTAATCCAACTTTTTCTTGTTTTTTTATCAACAATAACAAAAACTCTTCCATTTTGTTTCATTCTCCCAGTTCTACCAATTCTATGAACTAAATCAACTGAATTATGAGGTAAATCAATCATAATTATATTCTTTACTCCAATAAAATTCACACCACGAGCTAAAGCATCAGTACATACCAATACTTTATACTTACTTTTATGTTCATCATCTTCAATTAATCCCGCTGGCTGTAAGAAAGGTTTTAATAATTTTTCCCGTTCTTCTTTAGTTAAATCTTGAGTTATACCATAAAAATCTTCTGGTTTATGATGAAATTTCTCCACCATTGATCTAACCAACGGGGTGACTTCATCTCGTTTATTTACAAATATAACAATTCGTTTAACATACCCAGGATCAGTACCATCTTTAGCAATTGCATAAAGTGCTTGAGCAAGACACCTAGTTTTAGATCCATTATAAGGAGGTAATTCAGCATCTAACGTGAATACCTTGATTTTCTTGGGAATTTTATGTAATTGTGGAGTTTGTACTGTAATTAAAGATTTTTGATCAGGGAATTTCGATTTTAGAATTCGTTGAAATTCTTTTGGAATAGTTGCCGAAACCAAGATCAAATCAAGTAATCGAGGCAAACTCTTAATAACAAATGAAGTATCTCCAATAAATGATTGATCAAATAATGTATCTGCTTCATCCAAAACACAATATTTAACCAGGGAGAAATATCTCATGGGACGAGAAAAATTTCTTAAATTACTTAATGAAGAAATCTTTGCTGGTGTAGTAACCAACACATCAAGACGTCCTTGTTCACATTGATCAAATAATGTAGTTGGGGGATCACCTTGAGACCATTTCATTATTGAAAGTCCTAGAGTTTTATTTTCAGGTAATTCCAAAAATGACTTGAATCTAGAATGAATATTCATTCCATCATACGAAACTTCAACAGAATTGGCACGTTGTAAAGTATCATAAACTTGCTCAACCAACTGATGTGTGGGAACTAATATAACTGATCTAACAATAGCATGTTGTTTGCTTTTTTCATACTTGTTACTGCTTTCTTGCCATAATCTCATATCATCTTCTTTTAACTTAGACAAGATCGAAGCTAAATAAGCCCAAGTTTTACCTGACCCAGTCTCAGCAGCGATTGTAAATACCTTCATTCTATTAGCTTGATTTTCTTGTTGTAAACTCAAACTTATTCTTTCACCTTCAGTAAGTTCTTCCATATTTTCTGGAAGTTTAATATCTCTAGATTGGTTAATTTTCCTAATACCACTGATCTGAACTGGTGTAGGTTCAATATGTATTTCACTTTCATTTTTTCCCTTTATATTATATTGTGATTTGATTTCTTGAATCATAGTACTACGTACTGAAGGGAATATTCTTAATTGTTCAAATTCATGAATTTTCTCAATTGCTTGAAGGGAAGATTCACGATCTTTTAAAGAAGGTGTATGAAGTTGAGAAAACTTACCAAAGGAGAATATACTTTCTGATTTCTTAACAGGAATATCTGGATCAGATTTCTTCACTTGTTTAGCTACTGAACGAGTATATTTTTTGTGTATTGGTCTTTTGGAAGCAAATCTTTTGCTTACTGTTGTCGTTATAGGAATGACCTGACTATATCGTATCGATTGCCATTGATTTAATATAGAAATCATTGAGTTTTAACCCAATGAAAGTAAGAAAAACCACTATAAATATTGAGATGGGTTTTTGCCACAAGAAAAACGTTAAAAATTTTTCACTGGAAGAACCAAGGTCGTGTACTTTACCAATATGGAAAACGAAAAAAAAAATTTCAACAAAACTATAAACCCATAGTTAAGAAAACTGTACAGCTTTTCTAATAACCACCATGTTAAGAGCAACAAATAGATTGGTTGTTAGTTCCAGAGCTACACTTGGTATAAGATTAATTTCTACAACATGTTCATTGTCTGCAGCTCAACCAAAATCTGGTGCTAAGAAACTGGATAATAAGAAATGGTCAGCAATTGAGCCAAAACCAAAAGTTAAGAAAGGAGGTATGACCCATTTAGTATTTCGTGATGCTGTTCGTGCATTGAAATTTGAAAGATATGCTTCTGAATTACCCCCAATCCCTAATTTATCTAGCAAAAATTTACAAGTTGATACCAGTCATATGGCAAGATATTCCCCAAATGTTGAAAAGTCATTAGAGAAATTTGGTGGATTTAAAGATTTACAATATCACGAATTATTTAAAAATCCTGTAACTTTAGCTAATGAAAATACTTCAAGAATATATCAAGAATTTATTAATAAATTACAAGGTAATTCCAAAGAAAATAGAGTATATATTACTGGTGCTCAAGGTATTGGGAAATCTACTTTAATTACTCAAACTCTTGCATTAGCTTGGGAGAAATTTGGTGAGAATAAGACAATTATATTACATTTTGCTAGTCCTAAAGTAATTATTAATGGTACTTCAGATTACATTTTAAATCCAGAATTAGGATTATATCAACAACCAATGTTAACCAAAAGGTGGGTATATAAATTCCTTCAAGCAAATGAAACTGCATTAAAAACTTTGAAATTAACTAAAGATGTTAAATTTATTGTCAAGGGTAAATCAATTACTCTTAAGGCGGATACTAATACATTATATGAATATCTTACTCAATGTCATGATTTTGGTAGTAGTGATCCTAATCAAGGATTCCAATTCTTAATTAAACAATTGCAAGATATTTCCAAGGATGTTCCTGTTATAGTTAGTGTTGATGATTTTAATTCTATGGCTGATTTCCCAGTTAGTGAATACAGACATCCTGATTTTACTGCCATTCATGCATCTGAATTTGAAATTGCTGATTTCTTATTTAAATGTGCTAGTGGAGAATTAAATTTCACAAAAGGAGGTGTATTATTAGCTCATACTACAAATGTAAGTCATAGGCAAACTATTGAAGTTGCTCTTGATAAATCTAAATATGATCCTTTTGCAAATAAGAAATATTTTGATAGATCAGTTGCTGAAAAACTTTTAAAAAATGGGGGAATAAAAGAATTTAAAATGTCTACTTTAACTAAAGATGATACTAGGAAATTATTAGCATTTTGGAAAGATACTGGTGTTTTAAATATTCGTCCAGATTTTGTCAAGAAAGATGTTAATGCTGAAGAATCTTCTACTATGAATATTTCTAAGCAATTTGAAAATCTTGTTAATTTACAATATGTGTCAACTGAAGGTATTCCAAGATATTTGTTAAAGAAATCAGTAGTACACTATTAAAAAAACTTGTATATATATATCTAGTCATTGCTACATACTCTATAACTTAGGTAAATAAAGTATCTTCATCTCTTAAATATTCTCCAATATCACCTTGTCTAAATGCGACAATTCCAGTTGGAGCTAAACTCCTTGCTTCATTTGTAGATTTAGCACTAACACCAAACCCTAAAGGAACATCATTCATAGAATATACAATAATTCCAGCATGTTCTGGTATATCATCACTCATTCTACCAACATGAGCTTTTAATACATGATTTCCATATAAGAAGGGCATTTCACCATTTGTTTTAATCCATACTTTAAATTTAGCATATTGAGATAAATATGGTAATGCAGTAATATGTAATCTAAATTTACCAGTTTTTGTAAATTTACCAAAACAAGTTCCTAAGGACATTAATTGATTACGTGAAACACTTGTGGCAAATTTTGCTATTTGATCTGAAACATAATAAACTCGATCTTTTTGAAGTCGAAAAACATGAGGATTTGTAGGATTATCTATAAGAAAAGAAATGTTTCTTCCTATATAATTTGCTAATTTTTCAAACACAACCTTGGTTTCTTCTTCTGTTAAAGGTCTCATGTAGTATTTACTTGATAGTATAGTTTTATTTAATATAGTTTTGTTTAATATCTCGATGTTATACTCTAAATTTTTTTTTTTTCAAGCGATGAGGACCGAAAAATCTTTTGCTTTGGAGTATTACATTTCTACATACAATAAAACAACTCAGTTTTGGAAAAATGTCTGAACAAGAAAACGTTAGCCAGTCCGAAACCATCCAGTACGACGATCAAGTAGATGATTCAGTATATAAGCGCGATCAAAAGAGTAAATGGACTCGTACACGTACTGGCGATCGCATGGAAAGTGAAGCCAAGAGAACTAGGAAGCAACTTGGTGTGGAAAGACGTAAAAAGGAATATGAGGATGGGAAGTACGTATGTTTTAAGCATTTATATACATGCCAATTTTGATACTAACTATTTTACTAGCAATTATGTTGCTCCTTTAGACAAAAATGGTAACCCAATTAAATCTGAACGTAAACCAAAAAGAAAATGTGCAGTTATGATTGGCTATTGTGGTACTGGATATAATGGAATGCAATTGCAAAATGATCCTACCATTAAAACAATAGAACGAGATCTTTATGAAGCATTTGGTAAAGCTGGTGCAATTTCCCCTGAAAATGCCTTGGATATTAAAAAATCAGGATTTATGAGAGCTGCTAGAACTGATAAAGGTGTTCATGCTGCAGGAAATGTTGTCTCTTTAAAGTTAATTATTGAAGATCCTGATATTGTTGCCAAGATAAATAAGGAATTACCTGATCAGATTAGAGTTTGGGGTATTCAAAGAACTACTAAGGGATTTGATTGTCGTAAATTGTGTAGTTCAAGAATTTATGAATATTTATTACCCACTTATTCTTTATTACCACCAAAGAAGAATACTGTTTTGAGTGATTTACTTCAAGAGAAACGTAGTGAATGTCCAGAATTGTTCCATGATGATCCAGAAGGCGCTCAATGGTGGGAACAAACTTATCAAAAGATTTTAGATTCAGGAATAACTCAAGAACAATTAGACTCAATTGGTACTACAATTGAAACATCGGAAGTTGAAGGGGAATCTAACAAAACTTCTATGTTTGAAAATGGTGAAATCACCGAATTTGGTAAATTAGTCAAACAAGTTAAAGCTATTGAAAATCAATCAAGAAGATCGTTTAAAATCTCTTCAGAACTTCTTGAACAATTCCGTAATGCTATGAAACAATATGAAGGTACTCATAACTTTCATAATTTCACAATTGGTAAAAACTATAAAGATCCCAGTGCTTCAAGATTTATGAGAACAACTGCAGTATCAGATCCCTTTGTAATTGAAGGTACTGAATGGGTATCGATTAAGATCCATGGTCAATCATTTATGTTGCATCAAATTAGAAAAATGATAGCTATGGCTTGTATGGTGGTTAGAATTGGATGTCCAGTTACTATAATTCAAGATTTCTTTAGTAATAAAAAGATTAATATTCCAAAAGCACCTGCTTTAGGATTATTATTAGAAAATCCTGTTTATGAAGCTTATAATCAAACTTTACAAAAAATGGATTATGATCCAATTGATTTTACTAAATATGATGAAGAAATGGAAGCATTTAAAATGAAGTATATTTATGATAAGATATATGCAGAAGAACATAAAGAAAATGTGTTTTATGGATTCTTTGGTTATATCGACACTTTTAAATCAAATTCGGATGATGAAAGACCTGATGGAACTAGTGTATTTGATTTCTTAAAGAATTATACTAGCAACAAAGTCTGAACAAAATCAACAACTAAGGAAAACTCAAAACCACGATCTTGTAGATGATTTCCTTCTTGTATAGATTTTATGTAAACCTGTAGTATACAAGGAAAAAACGAATAAACAGAAAACATTAAAGTTGGAACAACTTGCTTGTATGATAAAAAAAAACAATATATAGAACCAATTTCACTTTCCTCCTTCAAAACCAAAAATAAAGAAATATTATTAGATGTATTATTTTAAAGCCATGCTGGGTTACCTTGTTGTTGTTGTTGTTGTTGTGGAACTACCTTGGGTTTTTCTTGCTGTTGATACCCTGAATAAGCTTGATAATTACCACTTTCTCCTGCGAGTTTCTGTTGCTGTTGTTGTAATAATGCGCGTTGTTTCTGAAGACGTTGTTGAGTTGAAAGTTGATCTTGAGGTTGTATTTGAGGTGCAGGTGGAGGAATTTGTGCCAGTTGTTGTTGCTGCTGCTGCTGTTGTTGCTGTTGATCTTGTTGTTGTTCCCCATCAGTTATTTGGCCTTGGGCTCTTTGTTTTTCCTTTTGAAACTTATATAAAGTCCAATCAAACACATAATCATAACGATAATTTTCCTTTTTAAATAAATCTCTAAATAATTTTCTCAAATAAGGATAATCTGGTTTATCATCAAATCTAAGAGTTTTAATATAATTCATATAATCCAAAAATTCTGTAGGCAATCCTTTACACAAGATATTATTTGGAGTAGTCATTTTCTTTTCCATAATACGATCATATTTTTGTCTCTTAGTAGCAGCCTTTAACCCTTGCCATGGTAAAGATCCACGACAAAAATAAATTAAAACATAACCTAAACTTTCTAAATCATCTCTTCTACTTTGTTCAATTCCCAAATGAGTATTAACACTAGCATATCTTGCGGTACCGGTTAAATTCTTATTTTCACGATAAGGAATATGTAAATGAGTTCTAGGATCTCTATATTTCTTTGCTAAACCAAAATCAATAACATTAACTTGAGAACCTCTTCTTCCAATTCCCATTAAAAAATTATCTGGTTTAATATCTCGGTGAATAAAGCATCTAGCATGAATATATTCAATACGACAAATTAATTGATCAGCCAATAATAAAACAGTTTTGTAAGTAAACTTACGATTACAATAATTGAAAAGATCCTCTAATGAAGGACCTAACAAATCAATAACCATAGCATTATAATCACATTCAGTACCATACCATCTAACAAAAGGGATACCAACACCTCCACTTAAGGCTTTATAAACTTTAGCTTCATATTCTAATTGAGGATGTTTTGCTTTGATGTTTTCTAATTTAATAGCAACTTCCTCTCCTGAAATAATATTAGTTCCTAAATAAATATCCCCAAACGAACCTGAACCAATCTTACGACCAATCCGGTATTTCTTACCTACTCTTAAATCCATCTTTATTTATAACTTGTTAAAAAGTTTTATATCTTGTTTACCACTTAACCGCTATCGATGACTTCTAAAAATATAACCTATTTTCAGTTAAAAAATTTAGACTACTACTTGATTTAGTTGTTAAGGTGGATGATCGGGTTGGTTGACAAGTGATGAGGTGTGTGTGTATGTTTCTTTGGTAACTAAGTAAAACTTTGTGGATGGAGCTTTGTTGGTGATTGTTGTTTCCTCAATTCCTTTTTTTTTCTTTTATTTTGTGGCGGAACTGTGAGAGGAAAAAAAGAAATTTTGTTTTTCAGTCTTGGCAAGTTTATTGAAGGGGAACATTTATCCGCTCGTTAACTAAGTGTCGTGTAGTTCCAATAAGTAAAGAATGTTCAAGTTCTTAATAGTTTACATTAATTTTAGAATTACTATTGTATTTAAGAAAGGTTGGTAGTAGGTTTCAATATATCTTTAAACTCTCACTTAGTTCTATACAGACACCCCCCCCCCCCCCGGCGATACATCCCGAGAATCTCTCCAACCGAATTATCCAGATTCAATACAGCCTTGATTAATAATGTTACCCCTCCTTCGACTGTGGCTAACCTTAATCTACAAACTTATATTAAAGTTAATACTCTGTTGTGGTTGATAATACTACTTGTTTGACGAATCAGTTCTAGGAAAATTCAATTATGTCAGATCTTTGAAAGTAGAATTTGCAGTTTTTTTTTATTATGCTCACACTAATAAAACATCTTGCTGGGTTTAATGATTTCTCTACAAGCAAATTATACTTACTTGAAAATGTAAAGACATATTCGTCACTATACAATTCTATCCATGTTAGTACATAAAAACTACATTGTATAGGTACAAGCTACTTTGTAGTAGTTTAAGAACTGCCATTTTAACACATTATTTGTGTCATCCATATTTCTGTTTTTTTTTCTTGCTTGTTCTTTCCAATTGACATTTAAATGTAAGTTTCCTAAGTAATTCAATCCATAACATAAGATCAAATATAACATACTCTATATGAAGGTTATTCAAGGAAGTGAACATCCCAATAACTCTCAGTTTTTCTTGAAATTGCTGCGAAAAATATAAAAAATTTTACTTCTATTTTTCTCTGTCTAGCTTTCATATAAAAACTTCTTCTAATCCGTGAAACAAGTAAACTGAGTAATTTGTAATTTTATATAACCCATCCCAATGTTGTATTTAATACCGATAATACTAAACATTCTTTGGATTTCGCCTTACATCAATGCCCACTGTTTGAAACTGGAAGAAATCAGCCAACCCTTGTTTCTTGGATTTGACAAAGGTGCTAGAACAGAAGCTCATAAATTAGAAGCATTAAAAGCAATTGAAGTATTGAAGAACCAATTGATAGCAAATCCTCATCGTGGGTCTTTCAGATTTTTTGGTGATGATGTTGTAGGTTATGTATGGGTAGGTAATATGGTCCAGAATATGGGATTTGCCACAAGCTCTGCATGGCAAGTGCTTTACGATGAAGTTAATGAATACGGAATTCCCAATTCAATTTATATAGAATATGTAAATGGTGAACCATCAAAGGGATATGGCATGATTTTAAGTACCGGAGGTGTCTCCAAGATATATGAAGTCCAACGTGCTGTCAAGTTATGGTCTTCTGGAGAAAAGTATGGTTCATTTACTGGAAGTAAAATATTTCAAGATAAATCGATCTGTTATTTAACTTATAATCAACGTAAACAAATTATTAATGATCCAGAAGCAGGTAGTTGTATTTATTTTAGATTTGTTGAAGGTGAGAATTTACTAGAGAAGTCTGGTTTAGATGTGGAGAGTCTTTTACTGTATAATGAACGAGTTAATTTTGACCAATTGCAACAAGGACAACCAATTTGTAAGAGTATAGGAACATTGCCTGATTTTAGACCACAACCAAAACCTGATGGATCTTGTTCCCAATACACAGTCATGAAGGGAGATACCTGTGCATCAATTGCCAGAAATTTTTATCCTCTTACAGTTGACGATATTGAAACATTTAACAAAGACAGTTTAGTTTGGGAAAGTTGTGATGATTTAAGTATTGGTGATACAATTTGTGTATCTAAAGGAAATGTACCTAAACCAAATTCCCACCCAAGAACTGAATGTGGACCATATGCACCAGGAACTTGGACTTCACCTCCAACATGTCCAAACAATGGATGTTGTAGTATTTCCGGCTTTTGTGGTTCAGATGCACAATATTGTGATGCTCCTTTATGTTATTCTAATTGTGGATATGGTACATTACCCAAGGTTTTTGCATCCAGTTTTAAAAATGTAGGATATTGGATGGATCTTCCCTATGACAACATACATATGCATGCATCTGATATAGATACCAAGAAATATGAAGTTGTTCACTATTCATTTGCTACTATAAATGAAGATTATACAATTTCTGTGGGACCCGGATTTAAGGATTTTCTTTTAATTTTTCTGAAAAAGATTATTGCAATTGGAGGTTCAAATATGGCCACCGATGCTACTTTAAATCAGAGATTTAGACAAGGAGTTTCTAATGAATATCGAGATCAACTTGTCAGTAATATTGTCACATTTATTGAAACGTATAATTTAGATGGGGTTCATTTAGATTGGGAATACCCTCGAACCATGGAAGATGGAAGAAATTATAATCTTCTTTTCAAAGAAATCAAAACGAGAATGAAAACCATGGTTTCAATTGCATTACCGTCAAATTATTTCAACCTTCGTTATTTCCCCTTGAAAGAAATGGATGAAAATATGGATTATTTCATTTTGATGAATTATGATTACTATGGACAATGGAATTATGAACATGGAGGAGGAATTGGATGTCATGTTGATAAACAAGAAACTATAGATTCAATTAAAACCATTGTTAAATCAGGAATAAATACTCGCAAATTATATGGAGGTGTAGCTAATTATGCTCGTACGTTTGAACTTGAAGATACCAATTGTGATGATTATGG
Organism: Spathaspora arborariae UFMG-19.1A; assembly: GCA_000497715.1. Taxonomy (NCBI): domain Eukaryota; kingdom Fungi; phylum Ascomycota; class Pichiomycetes; order Serinales; family Debaryomycetaceae; genus Spathaspora; species Spathaspora arborariae. The sequence continues at coordinate 467,246 of KI547138.1, forward strand.
TTGTTTATTTACTGGTCCTCGGTCTGGAGCCAAACCAGGCGAATTAACTCTTCATCCCGGGATATTGAGTGAAAATGAATTATTGAGTATTCCAGAATCGGAAAGAACTTGGTGGTATGACTCTGATTCAAGGTGTGATATTATGACTTACAATAATGGCAAGAATTGGGCAGCTTGGATGAGTGAAAGTGAGAGAAATAATTTGGTTCAATGGTATAAGTCAATTGGATTGGGTGGAAATGCTTTATGGGCTATAAATTATGAATTGCCAGTTGAATAGTTATTTGATATATATAGACTTGACTAGGATTGTTACTAGGAATAGACAAGTGTTTTTTTTTTTGCATCCTCTTTGTTTAAGCCTCACTAAAAGAAACGAGGCTTATCTCCGCCCAAATCAAATAAGAAATGACCAACTCACCTTGACAGCGTGAATACGAGAGAATATTATATATATACCTTCCAGAGACTCAAAGTTCAAGATTCACTTTAAAAGAAGTTGAAAATATGATGTGATGTGTTTACTGAAAAAGCTTATTTTAAATTCACTTTTCCCAAATCTGCAATTTAAAAGACCTATTGTTTTCCTACTCATTTTTATGGTCCCCCCACTCCGAAGAAAATAGAAAGTAGAAAATAATAAAAGCATGTTCGATGACGATTGTTCTAAGGCGTGTGAGGTATTTGTACTTTTTATATACTTGGCAAAACAAAAGCGTTGGAATGCGGATGATTTCGGTAGTTTCAACATAGTATAATATCTTCTAAAAAAATAATTCTCACGTTATTCTTGATGAATGACCGAAATCTGAAAACAATGTAAATCTATACATTTCTGATAAATGATGCATTATGAACACATTACTTCTAGGATTACTTTTCAAAAAGCAGTTCTTTCTTTAAAATAAAACTAATGATTCTTTTTTTTTAAAAAAATGATATTCCGATCTATATTATATCTAGTACATTGTATACTAGTGGTGCAAGCAACCAAGGGAGCGTATCGACTAGATTTCGAAGTTGTACCCTCCAAGAGATCGTTGGAAAAAAAGGACTTAATGAAACAAAATTTGTTGAATGATAAAAACATGTATCTTGCTAGATTTTTTATTGGTTCAAACCAAGATATGGTCAAGCTTCAGATTGATACTGGATGTTCTGACTTTTGGGTAATGGCATCTAATGTTGATTGTAAACCTCATATACCTAGAAGAGACCAATATGATGTTTGGACAAGATGCAGTTGTGACGATATAGCTGCCCCAACCCTGATGGTAGAAGGTACGTGTGTAACCTCGGGCTCTTTCCGAGCTAATTCTTCAACAACATTTGAACATCTAGAGAATGAGGATTTTCAAGACAAACATATGGGAAGGGGAAAATTAGCAACTGGATACTGGGGAATCGATGACGTACGATTTGCTAATCAAACTTTACGAATTCCATTTGGTGTTGTCAATGTCAGCAATGTTGATGAAGGAGTATTAGGTCTAGGATTCCCTAACCAATCAGATAAACATTCGAGCTTTCCATACGAATTAAAGAAACGAGGATTAATTGAACGAGCAGCATATTCTCTTTATTTCAACTCCAGTGATTCCAAGATTGGTTCAATCCTATTTGGAGGTATAGACCATGCAAAATACACTCCAGACTTAAAAACAATACCAGCTGTGCGCAATAAATATGCCAACCAACTTGCAGTCAATATTGATCAAATGGTAATGACGATGAATGATACAAAAACGATTGTAATTGGAAGTCAGAAAACTACGTATCTTTTGGATACTGCATCTCCTATATCTCGATTTCCTTTGAGAGTAGTAGATACAATGGCTGATGCTCTCGGTGGTCGTATATATAAGGAAACTAATGATTTAATTGTTCAGAAATGTCCTGATAGTTGGGAATTCAATATAGATTTTGATGGACAGTTGGTTAAAATACCAGGATCTTCATTTATGCACAAAAGTATAGGTGATCATTGTTTAATAAGGATACAAGTTGATGATTTGACCCCAGCAATTGGACAGGATTTGTTAAGAAGTATGTACATTGTTGTTGATTTAGAAGAAGAACAAGTTTCCGTGGCTGATGCCAAATTTACTCAAGATTATGAAATTGAGCTATTTCCTCCCGTAGGAACAAACAGATCGAATTCAGTTGAATATACTGGTAAAGAAAAGGAAGAATCGGCTGGAAACGTCCATTCAATTGAGATTTTGGTTGCATGGTTCATGTGGTTATTAATCTTGATTACCGTATGACATCATTAGCAAGATCTGGTGATTTGTTGTTATACATTGTGGCGGAGTAATGTATGATCATGCTGGTTGATGTTATGAAAGAGGGAAGAGGGAAGAGGGAAGAGGGAAGAGGGAAGAGGGAAGAGGGAAGAGGGAAGAGGGAAGAGGGAAGAGGGAAGAGGGAAGAGGGAAGAGGGAAGAGTGAAGGGTGAGGAAGTGTGTAACAAAGACATTATGTTTCGACAATCGTTTGGTTATGTTCTCTGGCGTATTACGAAAATGATTTCCAAAAATTACTTTTTCAAACTATAAAGTTTAAGTCAGATTTTTAACAATTCCGACTAACGAAATTATATGACGTCACATGCATCAACTTGCAGATAGGATGTGCTGATAAGTTTGATCTTAAACTTGTTGAATGTTGAATATTGCACATGAATTCATGTATCAATCATTCATCAAAATGAATGATTTATATATTTTAATGTAGCACTATCCGAGTTGTAATATTTTACATAATAGAATTTTTAAGAATGTATAAATATCTATTTGTTAACATTAGTTAACAATTAAAATATTACTTGTCGCCCAAACATGATTATCTATTTATTAATCATTTTCTTACTCTGCACAAACTCCATATCTTCAATGATTGGACAAAAGAATTTACATGGCAATTTTGGAATCGTCTCTACCAAATCACCAAATCCCTGGGTTAAATTGGAAATACAGCAAAATACCGCATACACCAGTGTTTTAGAGATTGGATCAAATCGCGATAAAGTACGAGTTGCAGTAAATACGAGAATGCCTGATCTATGGGTTATATCCAAAAATTCTCGCTGTATTATTGGATTCCTGGGCCAGCTACCAGTTGCAAGCACAGATCAATCATGCAAGACTCTGGGAACATTCAATCATGATCAATCTAAATCATTTAAAATGGACCATTATGTCCCTCATACAAATATATACTCCCATAATTTCCAAGCTGCGGGAGTATGGGGAAATGATGACGTTGTTATAGGTAGTGCTACTGTTTCAGGTATCCCCCTTGGAGTAGCCAACGAAACGACCAATAATATTGGTGTTCTAGGACTTGGAATTCCTCTGAGTTCACTTCAATCGGATACAAATTTACCAGCAGAATTGGCAAATCAGGGTATCATCAATAGAAATGCATATTCAATATATTTGGGCCCTAAAGGTGGGAAAGGATCGATTTTGTTTGGAGCTATTGATCATAAAAAGTTTTCAGGAACTCTTAAAACTGTACCGATTATAACAAATTCTTCTGCTATTGCAGTTCATATTGATAAGATTGAAATTGTTAATGGTAAAAGTATAACCCAAGTCAGTTATAAAAGGAATAGGTATAATTTACAAATTGGTACATCATACTCGATTTTTCCCATGAAATGTATCGAAGCAATTGTAGCTGTCTTGGGAGGCAGATTTAATCGAAATATTCAAGCATATTCAGCCAATTGCTCAGTAGTTGATTCTTCTTCCATGAGGATCAATATTGGAGATTCTTCATTCGATATACCTGCAAGAACGTTTGTCACCGCTAGAAACGGTAATAACTGTTATTTGACTATGAGTGAAAGTGATGTATATTCATTTGGAGTAGATATTTTACGGTATTTATATACAGTTGTTGATTTGGAGGAATTAAAAATATCTTTTGCCAGTATCAACTTCAATGACGCAGAAGATATAGAAGCCATACTGGCAAGCAATTCAACTAGAAGAAATGAAACTACAACTTCGTTAACCAGCACCACTCTGCATTTATCATTACACTCACTTTGGAAATGGCTTCTTATTACTTTGATATTACTATGGAATTAGTTTACATCATTTATGTTACTCTATTTTACAAATTATATAGCGTGCATATTAACACCAAACCTGCATTTTTTTTTCTTTACATGTTAAAGATTAACTATTCGGCTAATATTCCTAACAAAAACATACGCGTATCACCATTCCACGCGAAACTTATAACTTACTAGAGGCAAGTACAAATAATTTCCATAGTTTGCATAACAGAAAACTACTGGGGTAAGTTTTGTTTGGTAACTCATCTGGACAGTACTACTGACTAAACTTTTAAGCCAAGGATCACTAAAAAAGAATTAAGCAACTCCACACAGTCTTATTATTACCCAATTTGCATTCTTTACTACACGGTAAATAGAAACTAAAAAAATTAATCAATTAATTTATAAACATTAACAAAAACACCATGTCAACGATACATATACATTTGAACTCTACTTAATTCTTTGCGGAAGTAGTCTTACTGAATTTGCTAAAGAACTTCTTAAAGAAAACATTCTTCTTGTGTGCTTTTTCAACCTTTTCACTTGCATCTTTAACTTGAGCCTTTGCTTCTTCAGAAGCATCACCGGCTGTTTCCTTAGCTTTATCTTCAGTTTCTTTAGCAACATCTTCAGCTTCAGCAGCAGCATCAGCACCTTTAGCTTCAACTTCCTTTTGTGCTTCTTCAACATCAGCAGCAACAGCATCACCAGTTGCAGAAGATTCACCTTCAACCTTGTTAACTACTTCTTCAACCTTTGTTTCTCCTTCAGCAACAACTTGTTCAACTTTAGTTTCACCTGCAGCAGCAGCTTCTTCAGTAGTGTCTTTTACTTCACCTTCAGCTGAATCTTTGGCAGCTTCCTTGCCTTTGAGTTGTTTATCCAAAGCTTCCTTTGATTCATTGGAGAAGATCTTTGATGCTCTCTTAATTTTATCTTTTAAAGCCATTGTATTATATTTTTTTTGAGTTATGCGATTAGTATATATAAAATTGAAAATGAATCAACCAGAGGAGAATTAGAAACAAGAAAAAAGGACGTCTGTAAAAAAAACTGAACCTAGAAAAACTAGGAAATGTGACCTTTTTATATGGTTACTAAATTTATCAGGAAATTGGGAAACATACGGGTAAAACAAAACAAAAAAAAGTGGTTTCCTTAAAAAATGCAAAAGATAGATTAAAAAAAAAAAATTAAAAAATAAAAAATAAAAAAAAAATCAAAGGAAAAAAAGTCACGGTTTGTTTTAGTTTTTTTTTATACTTTTTGAGTTAAAGTTTCACTATTGTTTCAAATATTATTTTAGAATGTTTTGCATTTAAACTATGGTGGCACAAAAACTCTCAACTGACGACCAAGTGATAATTATAAACAATCACAGCATAGTATTAAACTTTATATTGACATGAAAGTTTTTTGGTCCCCTCGTAGCAACATTGGATCATAGTTGTAGTGAAACCAGTTTGTGCTCATAATCCCAGAAATATCCAGTCGTGTACACAGCGAAAGATTCAACCAGTACGGCTGGACAATATTACACAAAATCATAAATTAATTTTTTGAAGCCCTATGATTTTTTCTTTTATTTTTTTTTTTTTTTTTCTGGTCACTATTTTTTTTTTTATTGTTTGTTATCCCTGAGAATGTTGTAACTTGCTACGGCTAGTTTTGTGGCTCTGAAATTGGTATAAAAAAATTGTACCCAATTCTGGGCTCTTACCGCGCGTCTAAAAGGAATATATGATGATTAATATGCAAGATTGAAATTGTTTCAAATAAAAAGTGAGTCAGTATTATTGGACGATTAAACCAGGAGAGATCAAATATAATGTGTTACTGATTAAACGTTTAACAACCACCCATTGTTTCCGAGATGAAATTGTAAAACGAGTAAATGCACTGCCCCGATAGTTTTCCGTATTTGGAGAAACTCGATACTATTATGTAAGATGACAGTAGAAGCTAAAAATAGAGGGCCGAGCAAATAAGAAAAAAAGAAACGAAACTGGACTCCATTTTTTTTTGATATTGTCCAAGTTTTTAATCTTGCATGTTTAGCTTCAGGGTAAAGTTATCCGTTTCGGGAATTCAAACTAATCCCCTCTTTTTGGGTTGTACGATCTTTAACTACGCAAGCGCAAAAGTGTGAACGAGATCTTTTTTGATTAAGGTTACTGGAATGTGTAATAGAGAAATTGCTGGCTAATTTCCAGGAATGGTTTGATCTCTGTAAAAGGGATACAGCCGTGCGGTATTTTTGTTTTATTACATTTTTTTTTCCTGTTAGACCGGCTTTACCGAAGTCACGATAGTAAATTACGTTTTTTTTTTTTTTGTTTCTTTGTGTTGCACCTTGGCCCATTCACATGAACACGCCTGACTGTGTATTTTTTTTATCGTCTAATTTCTATGTGCTACTGTGAGTGCCTTAGCGGAAAACAAAAATGCGGATTGTGCATGATATAGTTTTCTGTCGACTGTTATGTGTTGATCTTTCCACTACGCGATGCATATCGTCTATGTCTGTATTCTTATTGTCTAAACTACAAACAATGAAGCAAGTTGACGACGATTTGAAAGATCTATTGTAGTCTTTTACGCAAGAGATAATGTAATACAAGAAATAAAAGATCTTGGAAAACTCAAATACCTCGAATGATCGTAGACACATATACCACACTGATTATAGGGAGTATAATCAAGAGAGAGAGAGAGAAAAGTTAGAAATGATCACCTGTAACAGGTCTGTCTGATACCTGGATATAACTCCAAAGTTCTAAATTCTGTATCTATTTTGGTTAAAGTACCAGTGCGAATATCTAGGAATACCTCTCGGGCTGAGGAGTTTTCTTGCAGATGCCGTTGGGTTCCTTCAATTATCCTTCCCCACCAAATGCCGGATGTTATTAAGCAAAACAAAAATTGGCAAATATGTTTTTTTTTCTTTGTGTGCGTTTTGAGCAGCAGTACACGACCTTTGTTTACAAAACTTCAAATAAAGGCTAGACAAAAACAACTATAGTGTTTTAGATTAAGTTGACTTTAAAGTTAATAGAATGGCATATCCATCAGTAATACCAAGTTTACTGATGAATCAACATCGATTGGACTCGAAACTTGAAAATATACCAAAATCAAACTCTGTTAGAGGTCCACTACTTAAAATACCAAATAATACTACATCATCCTTGAATCAACAAGAGTTTAAGATATCAAAGCCAAAATTAGACATAAATCGTGGGAAATCCTTTAGTTCTACTACTACTTCCACCTTGTCACCTACTCCTAATCCATCACGTCGTCAAATCAGTCAAATGAAGAATTTAAAGAGTTTTGAATTCAAAACACCAAATCGATATACAAACAACAGTACATCACATTCTGCATCAACTTCATCCACGCCATTTTCATCACCCTTTTTAACAGGTAATGGATCTGAGAAAACATTTACTTTGAATGATTTTGAATTTGGGAAAATTTTAGGTAAAGGTAAATTAGGACGAGTATATTGTGTTAAACATAAGGAACTGGGATTAGTAGTTGCATTAAAAGCCATGAATAAAAAAGAATTAATCGATTTAAAACTAGAAAAGAATTTTCGAAGAGAAATTGAAATTCAATCTAAATTATATCATCCAAATATTACGCGTTTATATACTTGGTTTCATGACCATGTTAATGTATATCTTGTTCTTGAGTTTAGTTTACATGGAGAGTTATACCATCATTTAAAACAAGCTAGAAGATTTGATAATGTTCTTGCTAGTTATTACATTTATCAAGTGACACAAGCGTTAATTTACATTCATAGAAAGAATATAATTCATCGTGATTTAAAACCCGAAAATATCATGTTGAGTCTTGATAATGTAATTAAATTAAGTGATTTTGGTTGGTCAGTGCAACAACAACAAGAAAAACCTTATTATAGATCAAATCCAACTAGAAGATTAACCATGTGTGGAACATTGGATTATTTACCTCCGGAAATGGTTGAAAGTAAACCTCATGATAAGAATGTGGACATTTGGGCATTGGGTATATTATGTTATGAATTTCTTGTAGGTAAACCACCATTTGAAGAAGAAGGGAAAGATGCAACGCATAAAAGAATATCTAAAGTAGATATTCGATTCCCCAGTTATATGGATCAAGATGCAGTAGATTTAATTAGAAAGTTATTGGAAAAAGTACCTGAGAAGAGATTGAATTTAAAACTGGTTTTGAATCATAGGTGGATTATGAAACATAAACCCCATTGGCCTGTTAAGAAGTAGCTACCTATTACATAAAAAGTAAATTTGCATATATATATATAGATTCATGAGTAATAAATGAAGTAAGAAAATATAGAACAAAAAATTAAAGTTGAACTGAAGAGCCTTGGGATGAACCCTGCACTTGTTGTTGTTGCTGTTGCTGTTGTTGTAACTGCCTTTGTTTCATCAACATTAACTGTTGTTGTTGTTGTTGTTGTTGCTGCTGCTGTTGCTGATACTTCAACAATTGTTGTTGAAATGCTTGTTGTTGTAAATTATTATGTTGTGATGTCATCAATATCGCTTTGGAAGGTGCTCTAACTTGATACATTTCCCCTGATATCGCACTGAAACCTTGTGTTGGTGAATCAGAATTCGGGGGAGGAACAGCATCAACATTTATAAGAGCACATCTTCCTTGTAATCCACCAATTGAACCCGAGATAGCTTGGTTAGCCAATGTTTGTTCACCTCCACCTTGTTGTTGTTGTTGCTGCTGTTGTTGTTGATTATGATGATGATGTGGAGAAATAATTAATGCATTAGCATAAAATTCACGAGCTTGAAGAAATCTATGACGATATCTCACAGGCATAATAATTTTTCTTTCTAAGGGTATTGGATTATTCTTGGAAAGTCCTTCCAATACTAAATGAGTTTCCTCATCAGGATCTAATATCTTGTTATAATTAGCCAGATTAATATCATGATCATGATCACCACCACCATGGAATGCAGCATTTTCTCTTCGTTGAGCAGCAAGGGCATGTGAATGGGCGATTTTAGCTTGATTTCTCTTTTGATATTGTTGTAATAATACATCATAAGGTGCACTTCTACCAGGAACAGCACGTTTGGCCCCCATGGAATGTGTTTTACATGTTAATGAACGAGCACAGAATCCACCTGAAGGGAGAGCAACCCCACATTGTTTCTCAACATCAACGGGACCTTTGGGCTTGGCAACTGATTTTGGTTTAGGTTGTTTTTTCTTTTTAGGTTCTCGTTTGGAATCACTAGGAGAGGATGAGGAAAGTGCAGCTGCTCGTGCAGCAGCAGCTGCGGCAGCGGCGGCATTAGCAGCTTCTTTTTCCTTTTGAGTTTGAGATTTCTTGTATTTCTTTTTTGGTTTAACTGGAGGAGTTCCTGATGTGGTTGTGGCTGTTGTGGCGGCAATATTTGGTGTAGAGTTAATTGTTGGTATAGGTGTTGTATTTCTGGAACTATCTACTGATGATTCAATATCTAGAGATGATCCAACACCTCTTCCTCGTTTTCTCTTTTGAGTTAAATTGTTAATTTCTGGTTGATCTGCTTGTCTTTTTTGCTTCATTTCGACACACTTTATATAATGATCTTTTAAAATCTTGGTACCAATAGGACGTTGACAAGAATTACAGATTTTATAGATTATATTTTGAGACAAATAAGATTTGTCAGGGTATGAACTAGTGATGAATTTATTTAACTCTGTAGAAGTAAATTGTTCTTGACTCTTGTTATTATTATTATGGATGGTAATTCTTTTATCTAAGTAAACACCGAAATCTTTCCAAATTAAAGGTTTTGAATTGTCAAGAGGTTCCGATGAAAGTGAGTTGACTTGTGCTAAAGTAATTACTTGATTAGAATTAGGGGACATATTCTTTGAAAGGGGAAAGTGTCTTGTGAATATATAATCGAGAAGATGATGTGGTAATAGAATGCAAGTAGTAACCTGAATATGTGTTTATGTATATTCTGTACTAATAAATAATCTTGATATGTGATAGATTACTTAATTTGATTCTGTGGTTATGGAAATCTCGATTAGCAAGGTTTTTGCAAAAACAGTAAAAAATAGGAAAACCTGTAAAAAATTTATGTGTATCTGTTGGTTAAAGGTTTGCGGTTTTCGGAGAAGCTCGTGTGAACAAGCAGAAATACAAACTTGTAAATATGAGACAAGGGGGTATGTTGTTGAATGGTTGGGTATAATTGTAGATTGTATCTTGCCAATTGTATTTAATGCTTAATCTTTTAAATATGTTTTTTGATAAGTAAAGTAGATAAGAAAAGTAAATGGTTAACTTAAGGGATTTGTGTTTTTTTTTTTTTGTTGTTATTTTGGCAGCACTCAGACAACCAATATAGTGATAATTGTTGACAAAACTTTGTAAACACACTGATACTAAAAAATGTTAAGAAGACCAGCTACGAAAATCAGATTGTCTCCTGAAGACATTTTAGAATATGATGAATCGTTACAAAGACAACAAGAACAAGAGAAGTTACAACAACAAGAGGAAGAACAATATAAACAACAACATCAACATAATTCTAGTTTATTACAAGAACAAATAAGTGGGAATGACTTCTTAGGTATGGGCTATAAATCGGGATCTTCGTCAGCTGGTAATACATCAAAACAAGCGAATCAAAGTCGAGATGAAAGAATTGGTGTTCGTAAGAATTAGAACAAGATCTGGATTATCAAGAAGGATTTGGATGTACTTGCATTTGAATTGTGGTTAGGGGGAGGGGGTTAAGAGGATAGGAGGCTAAGAGGGTATATGACTAAGAGGGTAGGGGTGTTTTAGTCCAACAGAGAGAGAAATACATGATATATCCCACTCAATATATTGGTTAAAAGATCCACTTACAATTCATCCTTCTGTACTTTTGTCAACACTAAAATAATTGTGTTCTGGTACACGACCTTCGATTTCTTTTTTTTTTTTTTACCTCTCAGCATCTCAACCATACAAATGAAGAATATTTCAAATAGGTCAAGAACAACTATTTAACAAGAATTATCATTTAATAAGAAATACCATTTAACAAGAACTACTAATATGGCCAGTGGAAAATTAATCCTTGGGGTTTGCAATATGCTCTACTTGATATCAGGAGGAAGATGGTCATTTGTTCTTGCCAGCATTGTTCTTTCTATATTATATGAACCGGTAGAAGAAAAAGACGCATCCCCACTGGAATCATCACCTATTTATGAAGTTGATTTCACATCCACTTCATTCACATCTAGTTCATATATACCTACAACAACCACTAAACGTTCAAGAGGTAAAAGATCTCCTAAATTAATTAAGGCCAAAAAACCAATAATAGATTCTCAACCTAAATTATCAAGAACTTTAGTTGATTTACCTAAACAAGCACAAATTTATGTATTCTATACTACATTAACTGGTTCATCTCATCGAGTTGCTAAATCATTAGTTAATAACCTTGAAAGTATTGGATTGAGTCATCCTTCTAAATTATTAAGTCTTGATGATGATGTTGATGATTTAGAAGAATATTTTCTCAAGACTCCTGAAACTACAAATCAAGTTAAAAATGTTTATTTGTTAGTATTACCTTCATATGAAACTGATTCACCTATAGATTATTTCTTGGAACATTTACAAGATACATATCAAGATTTCCGGGTGGATAAATATCCTTTACGTAATTTGCTTGGATTTGCTGTGTTAGGATTAGGAGATTCCGAATCTTGGAATGGGGATAAATTTTGTTATCAAGCTAAATTAGCTGATAAATGGATGGGAAAATTGGGTGGAAGAAGGTTATTCCCTGTAGGTACTGTTTGTATGAAACACGAAGGGGAAACAAAAGCACAAGAATGGATTCAAAATTTCACAGAATTACTAATTGATGAAGAACCATTTTATATTGATGAAAATGATAGTGTTGATGATAGTGATAATGAAGATGATAGTGAAGGAGTTACAGATTCCGAAACTTTAGTTGATGTTGAAGAAATGGGGAATGTTATTCGGAAATCAGGCGAAACCATGGAAACTAAACAAATGGTAGCTAAAGATTCTCCTACTTTTAAATCATTAACTAAACAAGGTTATACTATTGTTGGGTCCCATTCAGGAGTTAAAATATGTCGCTGGACTAAAAGTGCTCTTCGTGGACGTGGTTCATGTTATAAATTTGCCTTTTATGGAATTAAATCCCATTTATGTATGGAAACAACACCGTCATTAGCTTGTTCTAATAAATGTGTATTTTGTTGGCGTCATGGAACAAACCCTGTGGCTAAATCAAATTGGAGATGGGAATTAGATCCTCCAGAAAAGATTTTCCAAGGTGCATTAGCAGGACATTATCTGAAAATTAAACAAATGAGAGGTATTCCTGGTATTCAAATGGATCGATTCCAAGAAGCATTTCAAGTTAGACATTGTGCATTATCATTAGTTGGTGAACCTATTTTCTATCCTCATATTAATGAATTTGTGGGAATGTTACATCAACAGCATATTTCCTCATTTTTGGTATGTAATGCACAACACCCTGATAATTTAGCTAAATTAGGTAAAGTTACTCAATTATACCTTAGTATTGATGCTCCTACTAAAACTGATTTGAAAAAAGTTGATCGTCCTTTAAATAGTGATTTCTGGGAAAGATTAATGGCATGTTTAGATATTGTCCGTACCACACAAAGTCATCAACGTACAGTATTCCGATTAACCTTGGTGAAGGGGTTTAATATGGGAGATATTGAGAGTTATGCTGATATGGTTGAGCGAGCTTTGCCTTCTCAAATTGAAATTAAAGGAGCTACATTCTGTGGTAGTTCTAACGGTAATGGTAATCCATTGACTATGCAAAATATTCCATTTTATGATGAATGTAAACAATTTGTTATTGCGTTAAATCAAGAATTACAAAAGAGAAGGTTAGATTATGATATTGCTGCTGAACATGCTCACAGTTGTTGTATATTAATGGCACAAAGAAAATTTCAAATTAATGGTAAATGGTATACTCATATTGACTATGGGAAATTTTTTAAGTTGTTGGAAAGTGGTGAAGAGTTTGTTGATATTGATTATATTAAAGAAACTCCAGAATGGGCTATCTGGGGTAGTGAAGGTGCTGGATTTAATCCTGAAGATACTAAATATGATAGAAAAGCTGAGAAGTTAAAGAAGAAGATTGAGAGAGAAGAAAAGGCTAAATTAGAAGTTGTTATATAGAAATAGCAAGTTGTATAGTAATACCCCATGTACTGTGTATATAAATTTCAGTGAAAAATTAAAAATACGTCAAATCAAAAACATTCAAAAGGTACAACGTGCAAAGTAAATGACATCATCACCACCTCCACCAACAATTGGTAAACGTATAGCATTTATACATCCTGATTTAGGGATTGGTGGTGCTGAGAGACTTGTTGTTGATGCTGCAATGGGCCTTCAACTGCTTAACCATGATATTCAAATCTTTACGTCACATTGTGATTTAACTCATTGTTTTGAAGAAGTCAGTTCAGGACAACTTTCAGTTATTGTATATGGAGATTTCTTACCTACAGCTATAATGAAAAGGTTTCATATTGTATTTGCCATATTACGTCAATTATACCTTGTTTTGAAACTTATCTTGACCAATGAAATTAAACAATATGACTATTTTATAATTGATCAACTTTCAATATGTGTTCCTTTAGTTAGTTGGTTCAGTCGTGAAGATTGTCGTGTATTGTTTTATTGTCATTTCCCTGATCAATTATTGGCCAAACGTACAAGTACAGTGAAGTCATTATACCGAGTTCCCTTTGATAGAGTTGAAGAATGGAGTACAGGATGTAGTGATGTAATTGTTGTCAATTCAAACTTCACCAAATCAATATTCTATAAAACATTTGCAACATTGGTTGATGTTAAACCAGGAGTGATTTACCCTTGTGTAGATATAGTGGAAGAATACGACAAAACAACTGATGATGAAGTTCAACTGTTTTTCAAAGATTGTAATTATTATCTTTCAATAAATCGATTTGAACGTGCCAAGAACATAGAATTGGCAATTAGAGCTTTTCATAAACTGAGGAAATTAATGACTGGCAAATTTAAAGTTCGATTAGTTATTGCTGGGGGTTATGATGCTCGAGTTACTGAAAATGTCTTATATTTACAAGAATTAACAGGATTATGTGATTCACTTAAATTGACCAATTTTACAATTAGGGGGAAATTAATCGTGATGCCTCCTGCTACCGATGTTTTATTCTTACCTTCAATAAGATCTAATTTAAAGGTAAGTTTAATTAAACGAGCACAAATGTTATTGTATACACCTGAACGAGAACATTTTGGAATTGTTCCTGTTGAAAGTATGTTATATCGTACACCTGTATTGGCAGTTAATTCAGGAGGTCCCTTAGAGACAATAGTGAATTATGATGGTACAAATTTAGAAAGTGCTACTGGATATAATGAAGAACCTGATTTTGAAAAATGGGCTAAAATAATGATAAAATATTGGAATGAACTGGAGCAAGTCAAGAATAAACTTGGTGAAAATGGACATAATCGAGTACTTGGTAATTTCTCAAGAGATCAAACAAGTATTGAATTTATGAATAATTTAGCTTTAGCTAGTGAAAAAGAAAAGAAATTTTTTACTATAACTTGGAATATTTTAGCTCGTTTAAGTGCTGTTTTTGTAATTTTCATTGCTGTCGTTATTTATGGGTATATACACTTTTAATTACTTGAAGATATTCTTTATTGCTTGCCAAATATGTAAACCTGGATCAGAATTCCCTTCATTTACTGGCCCTTGATGTACACCTTTTCTTGAGTGTTCATTTTCCCCCCAAAGATTAAGAAATGGCGTACCAGTAGTTGCTTCATATTCAAGTCTGGAAACTGGAGGACGTGATTTGCCTTTTAATTTATTCTTGACAAACCAAGATTCTATTTCCATAGGGAACTTTTCAAGAGCTCTCCAATATGAATCTTTAATTTCTTTATCAATATCCAATTTAAATTTATGACCTGAAGAAGAAGGACATTTTAAATTATAATCGCGAATTTCTTTATTAAGAGCGGTTATTCTTTCTTTGATATAATTCATTTCAGAATCACGTAAATCTTCTGATTTGAAATTAAACCAACTTACTCTTTTAACAAATTCATCTTCAATTTCATCAATTGACTTAGCTCGCTGAATAATTGGTGACATCTCTGATCGATTAAGTAACCAAGTAAACCACATATCATCTATACTCAGTCTAAATTTCTCAATCAGAGTGTTTAATCCTCGTTGACTTTCAACCCAAGGAGGTAAAATGGATTGTCTATTTAATATTTGATTCATAAAATAATTTGAATCAGTACAATTCTTCAAATGTTCTTTACTCAAAGGTTTCCCTCTAACATTGACCATTTCTGGATTATCAAATTGTCCATTCCGATTAATACTGGCATTTATTCTATTTGAGGCTAAACTATCGACAAAATCAACTGATGCAGAATGAGGTGACACTAACTGAGTAGGTCCAAGAAGTCTCTCTTTATACATTTCTCGAAAGTTATCTTGATCTTTGTCATTTCCAAATTCTTTATTCAATTTATAATCTAACGAGATATCTCTGGCCAGAGATAATTTATCCTTGAATGATTTAGTAATTGGTTTAGGAGTTTTATCAATAATCATACGAAGATTAGCATCAGTTTGTGTTTCATCGCCTTTCCAAGCTGGGGTATTATATAAATCTCGTGCATGTTTATTATGTTGTAATAAATGTTCATTTTTAATATATGATTCAGCTTGTTTGATATTTGTTGTTTCAGGGGAATATTTTTGATAAATATCACGTATGGAAGAATCAAGTGATTTTATAGAGGATATATTTGATGATGAAGATATCTTGTCTTCAAGAATTTGTTTCATTCGTTCAACAATTGCTGAATTTATTTCTTCAGGGGATGGAAATTGTTGTTCATTTTTCTTGGGAGTAGTTGAACTGGGTTTAGTAGAGTATGAACGAAGTGAATGAAGTGAATGAAGTGAATGAAGTGAATGAAGTGAATGAAGTGAACAAAGTGATCGTAGTAGAGGTCTTGAAAGTTGAATTCTTGTAGGTTTCATTTGAAAATGTAGCTGATAAAGGAAATCTTTAGGATATTCGATCTGGGTTTTATGGTGTACGAAATATCTGTCAACTAGTCACGTGCAAGTAATTATAGTGGTTGCTGTCTTCTTGTTGTTCTTGTTCTTCTTCTTCTTCTTGTTCTTGTTCTCATTTCTATGAAGAATGAAAGAGTATCCAGTTGACATAACATATATTAGTTGATCTTAACTCTGGTTAAGTTAGTCTGGTGACTCTTTAATACTGACTTCTAACTTATTCGTTTTGGTGATTTCTTCATCCTTGGTGATTTGTTTTCGCTAAAGTTTACCTATATTCCTCAACCAAGTAGAATTTTCACAATATATGTTTCATAGTTATATATTCCCTATATTCTAAACTATCAATAACACTTGTCTCTAATTATATATCACATATCGTCCAATATTATTCTTCTATAGTGTAATTATCGTTTATATCACGTGCGAACCATGGTACCACAATTTTTGTCGACGTGTAATTGGAAAAAAAACCTATAAACAAAACTGATTTCAAAGTTTTACTTTATTGTTATATATATTTGCATAATAAATAGACTTTAAAATATGTGGTTATTTGACTGGTGTATGTATATTCGAGTGTAAATTTATTAATATGTCCTTTTACTAACACCCTTGCTCAGTTCAAGACATTTTATCTTCTTTAGGATTATGGAATAAACATGCTAAGTTATTATTCCTTGGTTTAGACAATGCTGGTAAAACCACTCTTTTACATATGTTAAAAAATGATAGACTAGCTACTTTACAACCAACTCTTCATCCAACTTCTGAAGAGTTAGCTATTGGTTCTGTTAGATTTACTACTTTTGATTTAGGAGGGCATCAACAAGCTCGTAGATTATGGAAAGATTATTTCCCAGAAGTTAATGGAATTGTTTTCTTGGTTGATGCTGCTGATCCTGAAAGATTTGCTGAATCTAAAGCAGAATTAGAATCTTTATTTAAAATTGAAGAATTATCTCAAGTTCCATTTGTTATTTTAGGAAACAAAATTGATGTTCCTACTGCTGTAGGTGAAATGGAATTGAAAAATGCCTTGGGATTATATCAAACTACTGGTAAGGAAACTGGTAAATTACCTGAAGGTTCTAGACCAATTGAAGTATTTATGGTTTCTGTTGTTATGAGATCAGGTTATAGTGAAGCATTCAAATGGTTATCTCAATATATTTAGATATTGGTATCATATGAATCTTTTTGATTTTTGTTTTATTCTTTGTATAGCATTTTTCTTGTGATTGTGATTTGTCAATTAATATTAATAGCTTATAACATTAATATGTGTAGTCTACAGTGGGGGAGCTCTATATCTTCTATATGTTTCATAACCATATTTTCTATATTGAAGCATCTTAGAGTATTTACAATTTCATACCAATCCCGCTCAATAACTAACAAATCACCATATGAACAGACTAGGTAAAGTAATCAACAAACAAAAACCAAAGAACTTACTTAAACAGTTGAAAGAATTCGAAAGTCTTGATATAGGCCATGAAATTTATCAGGGAGAAGTTACTAATGATAACCTGTATCGAGTGCTTTAAGATCTTGCAATTGAAAAGAGTGGATTTCTGGGCTGTGAATAAGGATCTAGTCGATCAATGAATATTCATATTCCATGAAGCCATTCTTGTATAGATCTGTAATTAACTATTTTGAATTTTACAACATATAATTATAGAAAGGATATTTATATCTCTGTGTTCAAGCAATGAAAGGAATGAATGTTTGAATGATGTTTTATTTCTTAAGTTGGTTAAGTTGGATTAGTTGGATTAGTTGGTGTATTGGTCAGTTAAGCAGCAAACAAATTAGGGTGAAGTCATTACATGATTTCTGATAAAGGTTTGATTAAATGTGAAAGTATTTCTGTTGAACTTAAAATGAAGGTATTGTAAGTTAAGAGTTTGTAATTTGTGAACACATTTGGAAGTAAGTTGGATAAACCTGGTTGAAAACTAAATCTGAATGTTAATATCGAATTTATTATTAACATAAACAAGTTTTAACTACTTGGGATTAACTTATGAATGCTTAATTATAGTTAACTAGTACATTATAGAAAAAGAAAGTGATATAAATTCGAACTCTTTGAAAGGAGAATCTACAGTCTTTTTACTCTTGAAAATTTTGCAACCACTGACATAGTAAACTCCAATTAAATAGATTTGTCTACACAATAAATACTAACTTAGAAAATAACTAGCTAAAGTATTTCTGTTATTTCCCTTTGTCACACTCTCTAAATTTATTAGCCATAGTTCAAAGAACATGACCTTCTGTTGTATTTGAATAGAAATAACACAATTTTGTATCGAAATTGAGAAAATGTTTGAAGTTGTTACAGGTACTCCACGAAATCTTGCATTGATACAATATATTATAGTAATATTTTGTTTTACATGATGTAACCACATAACGCTTACTTATTAACCACTTTGGTGTCTATACTGCTTGATATCTCTATACTGCTTGATATCTCTATACTGCTTGATATCTCTATACTGCTTGATATCTCTATACTGCTTGATATCTCTATACTGCTTGATATCTCTATACTGCTTGATATCTCTACACTGGTTATTCAATTATCTTCAATTACTGCAAAAAATTAAACTCAGTTCAGCACGTGACATGTTTCCTATTTTTTTCCTTACATTTTTTTTTTGGCATACTCATCCCATAAATATATTTCACTATTAGTAATATTGATCAGGCTAATCTTTTACCACCATGAGTGAATTTTCAAATAAAGGTGCTCTTCATCCAGAGAAAAAGAAATGGAAGGCTCCAAAGGGACCTAAACCTGTGCATCATAAAAACAAAAATATGATTGGTCTTGGTAGATCTATTGCAAATCAACGTCGTCAAGAAAACCAAATCGAGTTTTTACCTGATGGAGAAATGAGATTTACTACTGACAAGAAAGAAGCTGATTGGGTTAAATTAAGATCAGTAACTCAAGAAAATTCCCTTGATGAATTTTTAAATACTGCTACCTTAGCAGATACCGATTTCACAGCAGAAAAGGGACAACAAGTTAGAATTATTAAAGTTGGTAATACTAATATCGTTAATCAGACTGGGTTATTAACTAATGATGAGATGTTGGCTATGCGTCAAAGACATATGGTGTTTGAGAATAAGTTGACTATTCCTAGACGTCCACAATGGAATAAAAGTCAAAGTAAACTTGAAATTGATCGACAAGAAAACTTGGCATTTTTACAATGGAGAAGAGAATTAGCTTCATTAACTGAGAATAACGATTTATTGTTGACCCCATTTGAACGTAATTTAGAAGTTTGGAAACAATTATGGCGTGTTGTAGAAAGATGTGATTTAATTGTACAGATTGTTGATGCAAGAAATCCTTTATTTTTTAGATCAATAGATTTAGAGAAATATGTCCTTGATTTAAGTGATTCTGAAAATAACAAGACCAAGAAGAACTTATTATTGGTTAATAAAGCTGATTTATTAACTAGAGATCAACGTATTGCTTGGGCAGAATATTTCGAAGCCAAAAAAATCAACTATGTATTTTTCTCAGCTGCAAAAGCAAATGAATTATTAGAAAAGGAACAACAAGAATTGGAGAATTTAAGACTTGATCCAAATTACAAACCTCTGGAAATTGAACAAGAGGAAATTATAGAAACTAATGAATCTATTCGTATTCTTAAAATTGAAGAATTAGAAGAATTATTCATGTCAGAAGCACCTAAATTTGAAATGGGTCCAGAATTTCCTGATCGTAAATTACAAATTGGTCTTGTTGGGTATCCTAACGTTGGTAAATCATCAACAATCAATGCCTTAGTTGGTTCTAAACGAGTTTCTGTTTCTTCAACTCCTGGTAAAACCAAACATTTCCAAACCATTCATTTATCACCTGATGTTTTATTATGTGATTGTCCTGGTTTAGTATTTCCAAATTTCGCTTATACTAATGGAGAGTTAGTATGTAATGGAGTTTTACCCATTGATCAACTTCGTGAACATATCCCATCAATATCACTTGTATGTCAACGTATTCCAAAATTCTTTTTAGAAGCCTTATATGGTATTCATATTCCTATACAAAAAGTTGAAGATGGAGGTAATGGTGAATACCCCACTGCCAGAGAATTACTTAATGCATATGCTAGAGCAAGAGGGTATATGACTCAAGGGTTTGGTTCTGCTGATGAACCACGAGCTTCAAGATATATTTTAAAAGATTATGTCAATGGGAAATTGCTTTATGTTAATCCGCCACCTAAAAAATCTTATGAAGAATGGACATTACCTAATTTACAAGAATGTCGAGATTTCAATAAGGAATTATATACATTACATCATTTACCCGAATCAAGACAACAACAAATTATACATGCTATGCTGAAAAAGAATATCCCAATTGATGAATTTGATCTTGCTCAAGATTTAGCGAAATTGAATTTCTCTATGCATATAGGGAAGGAAGAAACAAAAGAAGGAACTACAGGAGCAAAGACTTTGTTTTATGGAGGGAAACAAGCAGCTTTAGAAAGTGCTGGTGATGAATTAGATCGAGAATTCTTCAAAATGAATGGTGTTTCTGGGAAATTTGTTACTCCATTTCATAAAAAAGAATCTGGAGATGGTAAAGGAAAGAAACATAACAAGAAAAACAAAAAACAAGATAAGAAGATTAGAGTTGTTGGTTATTAGTTTGCATTATTTGTATATTAGTTAGGCGGTTTTCTTAATAAAGGTTTAAATAAATTATCTACAGTTGTAGTCATTTCAATTATTTTATTATTTATATCACTATAAAAATAACTTAATAGATTCTGAAAGATGGACCCATGGTAGATTTGATAACCAAGGAACCAACATTTTGCCAGTTCTTCTTTAATAAAGAAACCAAGAAGTTAGCAGCCATCATGATTTGGTTAACCAAGACATCTTCTTCCATTTCAACGTTACCAACAGCAACGGCTAAACACAAGACCTTCTTCAATTGGAACTTGATGGTAGATTTAACATCAGTAACCTTAGAGTACAAATCATCATTGTGAGAAACTGGAGTTGGGAATTTACCAGCCTTAGATAAAGTTGGACCTAACAATCTTGGAATTTGTTTAATTAAAACTTCAGAAGCAATGAAAGCATTGTACTTCTTAGCTAATTTCTTAATTAACTTCTTGTTCTTGTTTAATTTCTTCAAGTCATCAACAGACATAGCTTCAACACCAACAGACTTAGCTCTATCAACATCAAAAGCATCACCAAAAATACAAATGGTCATGTTTGGTCTTGGAACTTGAGGTAATTTTAAAGAACCAGAGAAACGTTTATCTCTTTGAGGGTCATAGTTCTTTAAACCGACTTGTAATTCAACGGTTTCCAAAAAGTTTCTCTTTTTGGTTTCAGTGGAGAATTCCAATAATTTCTTAACGTTTTCACGTACTCCGGAACTGGTGATCTTAGACATCTTTAACTTGTTATTCGTCTCCCAAAAGGATTTGGTAAATGTAAATTGATTCGACGAGGATGAAGAGAAAAAGAAGAAGAGAAGGGAAAGGGAAAGGAAACAGACGGGAGATTTATGTTTGTGAAATATTTGTGCGGAACGAAAAATTCTTTCACAATGAGAAGAGTGAAATTTTTTTTGGTATAATGGCACGTGAAGAAGTATCAATTTAGGGCTACAGCCCTAACAGAGTAAACAACATATTGTTGTTGGTTGAAATCGACAAATAAATTGCAAATACTATGGACTAGAGAACGTGCAAATTCTCGGTATTACTAATTGGCATAAAACACAGATTATGAATTTGCTGAACATTAAATGTTATCATGATATACGATATATTGTTAAGATTAAAGTTCTAGAATTCACGGTAATGTGAATTCTTAAGATCAACCCAGGAAAATCAACTTAAATGTATATCTCTGATGAATTTGTGTAGCAAGTTTAACCCTTGGTTCGGATAGTAGGAACTATCTATCTGGACTAAACTGTTGGTATGATAGAGCAAGGAACTAGTTTTGCTGTTGTAATAACAAAGGAACTTATTTATTTTAATTTTATATAAAGATTGAATAGTTCCTGATCTTGATTTGCGGGAAAGCATTCAGTATTTAACTGTTTAGAAACAAACGATGTCGTTTTTGCAACAATTACAAGTCGCGACATTTCAGGAAATGACGTAAGCCGCACCCTTGTCACCAGATCGCGTCTTCAATTAGTGTTAGTATTAGAGCTCTATGAATACATGATAATCCACTCCAGTATACAATGCTACATTACATTCGAACATCCCTAACACGAAATAGTATTCATCTTATAGAACCACGACCATTTTCGCTATGTCGACGATTGCTTGCACAAACTGTACCTGATTCTGAACTATTTCAATTTCCTGAACTCGATTTAACTGAATATAATCAAACCAAAAACAAACACAAGAGAAATGTAATATGGAAACAATTAGATGACGAATATTCCTATTTAAGTTTAGAAACCATTGATAGAAACCATCACATTTTTAACGAATCAACTACGAAAATTGTGGATATTGGGTATGTTCCTGGTAATTGGATGAGATATACCATTGATAGATTATCTCAATTACATGATATAGAAAGGGAGAAATTGTATAAGAAGTGTTATATTTTGGGAGTTGATATTTTATTCCAGACTCCTCCTGATGGTGTTTCAACCATCCAAGGAAATATATTTTCGAGATTCACCCATAAAATGGTGATTAATCAACTTATGGCGTGGACTCAATCAATGAAACAACATAAGAATGTCAACGAGGAAGAAGAAACTACAGAGGAAATAGATCCGAAGTCGTATATAACAAAAGAACAAGAAGAGCAAATGTTAGAACACAAGATTCTGGAAATTGAAACTAAAATGAAAGGGCTTACATTGGATGAATATCGTGCCGATATTGTATTATCAGATTTATCAAGACCATTCATTCAAGCAACAGGATATTATAATAATAGCATGACCACTCCATATCTTCGAAGTTTACTGAATCAATCCTTGAATCAAACAATATCTGATCCAAGCAAGGCATGCATAGATTTAGCTGATGCTGCATTGATGTTAACTTGTAGTGCCTTGAAACCAGGAGGTACATTTGTATTGAGATTAGGAACAGTGGAAAATGATGATAAAGAAGTTCAAAAACGATTAGAAATGGTGTTTACCAATGTGCAATTGCTTAAATCATCTGGTCGACGAGGATTTTCTCGTAAGAATGAACATGAAATGTATTATGTTTGTCGAAATAAACGAGATGATGTAGATTATGAAATTAAAACTATTTTTAATCTACATTGATGTAAATAGACTGCATGTAATATCAATAAAATTTTATATAAACAATTATGTATTTTAAACGTCATGGAAGAGTTCTTCTTCTTCTTCTAAGTCGTCTTCATATACAGGAGCTTCTTGTTTTACTTCTGATCGTGCTTGTTCCGTAGGAGTTTCAAGATCAATCAAAGGAGCCGCTGTATTGGTACTGGTGGCACTAGATCTAGCAGGTACAGCACTAACAGGAACACTTTCGACATTCTTAACAACTTCATTAGTTCCATTGGTAACTGATAAATTATCAAATTGATAAATTAATCGATCGGCAATTTTTCCCTTATTCTTTCCACGTAATTCTTTCTTCCATAATTCAATAGCTTGTTGAATCTTATCACTGGAAACTCCATAATTAACACCAAATAATGCTGCTTCAGTATATCTTTCACTTTTAATCAATAAATCCAAACATTTTTCCTTTGCACCAATCAACCACCATGCTTGCCAAGAAATATTATATTTACCCTTTTCTTCACATTCTTGAGCCAATCTGGTTAAATCTGACTTATTATTACTAGAAGATAAAAGCAAGAGTAATGAAGGATAATCTTGAGCTAACCAATATGATTCTTGGGCTAATTTAACTTGCCATTTTTCCAAGGCTAAATCTCCTAATTTTTTCCATTTAGTAGCATTGATTAATGAAGTTGATGGGTTTTCCTGTTGATATTGTGAAAGTAAAGTATATGCTTGAGTTAGATTACCTGTAGAAAGGGATATTTGGAATTTAGAGTCAAAATCTTGTGATAATGAATAAGAAAGGGATAAATATCCTAATTTTTCAAAAAATCTTGATAATTGATTCAATTCAGTTTTATTGAATCTCGAGATTAATTCAGTATATTCTGGAGATAAATTATCCATGGAAATTGTTGATAAATCAGCAATTTCTTCTCCAGTTTCTTCATCAGTTTCTGTAGAAGTAGCAAATTGATGTAAATCACCTCTCATTACAAGTGTTTGTAATTCCAATACTTCAGAATTGATATACCATGAGATAACATTAAATGATTTATCAATTAAATATAATTTCCCTTCACTGGCCTTATATCCAATAAGATAGAACTTATGATCAAAATGTCCTAAATTTATAACTTCTCCTCCAACAAAATAGTTTAATCTATTAGTAGTAGCGGTAGTGTATACGAACACATCACCAATGAATTTGCCGGAAAGAATAGATTCTGATGTTGGTAAAGAATATAATACATCAAATGCTAATTCTGCTCCTTCTTCAACATCTAATTCATTATTGTGTAAACTTTCTTGGAAAATCTCTTGATTATAACTCAAAAAGTAAGTTTCATCAGAATTTTTATTACCAATAGTATTAGATTCACTATCACCAGAAGAAGTTATAAGAGCTAATAATGTTCCATTATCTGACCATACCACTTCATTGATATTATTATCTATATCAACTCTTCTTACTAATTTACCCGATTCCCAATCATAAAATGAAATACAACCATCCAGTCTAACTCCTAACAATGCACCTGCAAAAATCTTATCACTTTGATAAATTAAATCAAGAGTAAGATATTCTTGGAAATTTTTGAATATCTTAACCGAAGAATTTGATTCTCTAATGGCAAATGAACAATTGGCAGAAGTATCATGAGTATTCCAAACAAAATCCAAAGCAGATCCATATGCTTTGGATCTCCAAGCCAACGCAGTATATATGATATATTCACCATCACCACAAACAGCAGCATATCTTCCATTTGGCGAATGATTTAACGATTGTGGGAAAATTTCAATAGTTCCTAATTCTCTTTGCTGTATATTTAAATGTTCACCATCTTTTAATCCTTCAGTACTTGAAGGTTTAATAATTGATTGAAAAATTTCTGAATTCTTGGTGTAAATTAATTTTTGATTAGAATCCATACTAAATAATGGTTCTTCATTACCTAATTTAATAATTACAAACCCTGAATCAAACCCAGCAGCAATAACGTTAGACTTAGGAAGAATACCAATACACCAAACTCTTTCCAAACTATAATTGATTGATTTTTCTAACTTAAAAGTATTTGAATTCCAAAAACGAATTGTTCCATCTTCAGAACCAGAAACAATCAAAGGTAATTCTGGATGGAAGATAGCAAAGGAAACATTTGATAAATGTCCTTCTAAAGTGGCAACACACGATTTGGTTTGATAATCCCAAACTTTAATTGTTTTATCATCAGAAGAAGTAATTAAATAAGGTTTATCAGCTTGAGGATAATAATCAACATAATTTACTCCCTTACTATCATGAGCAAACAAAGTAAAATTAGGAACACTAGACCCCAAAGACCAAATCTTAACTGTTCTGTCCAAACAAGCTGAAGCAAAAGTATTTGGATCTTTAGGGTTAAAATTAACACTCATAACATAGTGTTGATGTCCTTCAAAAGTTTGTTCTAATTTCCAATTATTATCCCAATTCCATAATTTAACAGTTAAATCATCAGAACCAGTTAAAATATAAGGTTTAGAAGGATGTACAGCAATACTTCTAATATAATCAGGATGAGCTTCAAATTGAATAACTTTTTCACCAGTACTATAATTATATACTCTTATTTGGAAATCATCTGATCCAACAACAATCCAATTTTTACGAGCAATGAATTTACCAGTACGTACAGGCAATTCAGTAACTTGAATTGATTTAACTATGGAATTAGTAGCATATGACCAAATTTCAACTTTACCATTATATAATGTAGTTAACACCCAAGGTTCACTAGGATGGAAATCAATTCCTTTAACTCGATCTGAACGAGTGGAAAACTGTTTGACAACGTCCAATTTCATATAGAGAGTGTTTTTTAGGTGTAAATTGGACTGATTGGGTTGTTTATAGTTTGTGTATGTGGATGTTGTCTTTGTTTGGGTTGAGGAAATGTGTTGTTGGTGAAATCGTGGTGGTAAAAAAAAAAGTTAACACGAAATTGAAAATAGTTGGTCAAAGTACACGACCATATATTAGCGTTATATTATTCCATATAAGATACTTCTATTATGCTATATAAGATACTTCTATTGTCTAATAATCACAGCTATACTTTGAACGTCTCTCTTTTCTATATTTTAATTCAAGATTGATCATTTCTTCAATATATGACTGCCATTTTACATCAAATTCTAGGTTTGAAAACCTTTCTATAACCAGTAGTCTTCCTTTCTCTCTAACTTCATTTAATCTTTCTTCTTTAACTAACTCAGGCTTTGTCAAGTATAATTCAGTCAATAATTGACTGAATGTAGGATATTCTACTACTTTCTCCTCCTTTGATCTAAATTTAATATGTGTTTGACTACCTGATTGAATTGTAGTATCAAGATCGGGATCTTCAAAACATTTGAAAAAGAATCCTACATCATTATACCACAGTTCCTGGGATACATCTCCACTAGTTACAATGTCTAGTAATGGTCCTGCTGAAGCATGAACAATTGGGATTGTTCCATTTGCCATATATTCAACAACACTAATTCCAAAATGTTCATTCCACATTGCATTCAATCCAAATTGACATTTTTGTAACCAACTTATCACTTCCTCATAACTTACATCAACAGCAAATTCAATATATTCGTCAAGGTCTAATTCTTCCACTTGAGTTTTAAGTTTGTTTAAAGTGGCTGTATCATCCAGGGTTCGGCATGAACCTACAAATACAATAGTTGGGATATGAGAAGTAGGTTTGGTTATTGCAGTATTATTCTTCTTAAGAAAATGATTATATTCTTTGATTATCAATTCATGTCTCTTTTCTGGCCTGAATTGGGCCAAATAAACCATTTTATTCTCACGACTAGTGAGGTCTCTTGGTGTTTCCATTTCTTCTGTTCCACAAGGTGGGTATAAAATATGTAATTGATGACCCCAGCTTGGATTATACCAAATCTCTTGTAAATGATTAAACGTCCAAGTTCCATTAGCTAAAATAATATCAACTAAACTTCCCAAATATTTATAAAAAGAATAGAGTACTGACCAATATATTAACTTACCTTGTCGTTTAAGATCTTTCAACCCTCGCAGTTTGGAATTCTTTAATTTGTCAAACATATCTTGTTGAATCATAGGATAATGTGTATATGCTAAAATTGGCATTTTCAAGAAATAAGAAGCTAAAAAATAACTACCAGGTAATCCCATAGTATCAATCCAAACATCTGGAGTTAACTCGGAGACTGCTTCATATGTCAACAACATTGTCCCAAATAGTTGTCCCAACAATGTAAAATGTTTCCAATAATTAGCATCAATTAACAAACTAAATCTTGATAAATAAATAAATACAATTCTCGAACTATCAACAGATATCTTAAATTTAGATTCAACCTTGTCAACAATTGATTCAGGGTTAGCTTCAATATTACTAGTATAAATCACAACTATATTATTTTTACTCTGAGACAATGTAGATTTAACCGCTTGCCAAAGAACACGTTCACCACCACCACCATTATTAGCATAAGGGTGAAAGAAACCAAAAAGAATTCGACGATCAGGATCAGTGTACTTTCCTGGGATTAGTTTACTGACAAATTGTTCACTTTGATCTGAAGGATGTATGGAAATTTTGTTAGTGGAATAATTAGTATAATGACTTGGTTGGTTACTGGCTAGAATCAATCTACGTCGAATGTTTGAACGATGTGAAACAACTTCTAGAAATGCAGGAGAATTACCATCACTTTGGGATATGATTGGTTCTATTTCTTTTTGAACGTTTTCTCTTGGTAGTGCTATAAATTGACAGAGAATAAAGTCTGATGCAATGTAGAAAATAAAGAAGAGGTATAAGAAAAAGCAGATTAGAACTAGAGTCATTTTGCTTTCAATGAGAACTAGTAGGTGATGTGCTAGTTATTTGCTAGTTATTCGTAACGAAGAAAATATCGTTGGCTGAAACTACATGCAGGATAGGTGTACTGGTTCAACTACAAAGCTTCTATATACATTTCTCTGGAGTATTCAAATTCGGGATTCACTTCAAGGGGTACAATCTCTATACTTCCTGTTCCATTTCGTTTAATGAAATAGTAAATTTCATTCAAAATAATTGTATTCAACCTAAGAAATCTTGTTCCATTTTGCAAAATTTGTTCAATTAGTTGCAAATTACACGTTTCAGCATTATCTTCATGTTTATGTTCATAAAGGTATACTCGATCTATCCATGAATTACCCATGAAATGAAATATCCCATTCAGTAAACACAAAGTCGTCAATGTATTTTCTTGTGGTTCTATACATTTCATAAGTTCATCATAATCAATGAAATCTCCTCTTTCTTCCAATACTGAACTGTCATGTAGACATAAAAACTTTAAACTATCTTGTGGTACAAGTGTAGTTACCTCATAAGAAATTCGAGATTTTTCTTGAATAAATAAATACTTGAGTTTCAGTAAACTTTGAATTATACATTCTAGATCTGGATAACCAGCACCACTAAATTCACTAAATCCAAACGTTTCAATCTCTTCAAGCATAAATAATTCTTTTATTTCTTGATACAAGTGTCCTCCGCTATATTGAGGTGAACATTCTTGTAAGAATAATTCCTTGATTTTCAAATTGGCTATACCTACAAATTTGAGTGCATTTAGTACTTCCGGAGTAATTGGAGATATGTTTATCGATTTCAATCCTTTTAATCGGGGAATGATATTAAAGAAATCGCGATCAAAATCATAAGTAATATTTAATTCTTTAATTGAATAATTATCCTGGGATAGTTGATCCTTGAAATATTGATGATTCTCAGGCGTAAGCTCTAAATCTCGTATTGCCAGTATATCAATATTTTCAAATCTATCGAATTCGGTTTCAAATTCAAGATTAATACTTATCCAGGGAAACAAAGCTACTAATGTTTTATATTCATCTGGTTCAAAACCAGTACCCGTTATATGTTTAATTAAGAGAACATTGGGATTGTCTCGTATTTCCTTGACGAACCTCGAAATTGAGTTGACAATAGTATAGTTTCTATGGAATGGCGTATCTATATGACTTGAAACTGCGAGCCTAATACATTCCATTCCATTATTGAGATATATGGAATGATATAGCTTAGATAGACCCAAACTATATAATTTTTTATTTAATTTTATTATCAGAAGAACATCTACTTGGTTAAGGAAATTGGATATATCAATTATTATCTCATCTGGCAATTTAAATATTGGAAAATACTCACTTGGTGCAAGGTTATCGTTGTCGTGCTTGGGCATTTCCTAGATATTCCCGGAATAAACCTTGTCACTTAAATATTTTGTTTGGATCCATGTGACTCAATTTAATGTAGAAATATGCAAAACAAA